>BDDC01000242.1:22881-82431 GCA_001662425.1 Chlamydomonas sphaeroides | reverse complement strand
CATCCTCGGCGTCGGCCAAGACGTGGGTCTCCTGCAGACAGACCACGTCTAGGCGATAGCGCTCCCAGTACTGTAGCAGCGCCGGCACACGCGTGTCAAGTCCGTAGGCCGAGCGGCCCACGAGCCCGCGCACGTTGTGGGAGCCCACCCGCAGCAAGGCAGGCCTCGAGCGCCGGCCGCGCCGCAGACTTATCCCAGGCCCCCGGCGGCGCCCGGCTCAGCCGGCGCCGCGGCAGGCTCGGGGCCCGCCATGTCCACGTCGTCCAGGGACTCCGGCAGGGCCAACCCATGCGGCGCGTCCGGAGTCAGCGCGCCGGCCCCAGGGGCCGGCTCGCCAACCGCCGGCCCGGGCGCGGACCACTTGGCGGCAAATGTATGTTCGGGCACGGGCGCTGACAGCTGGACATTCGTTCGATTAAGCTTCTTCAGGTGCTCCGCCGTCGCGCGGTCCACCAAACGCCAAACGGCAGCTTGGATGTAGGGCTCGGCATGCTCGGCTATGCGCAGCCGCAGCTCCTTTGGAAGGCACTGCCACGGGTTGCTATCAGAAGGCATGCTCACTAGCAATGATAGCAAGTGCGATGAAGTCGCATGACACACGCCTCCGAGACGGCTGATATAGTTGCTGAGTGTCCAAGAATGTTTGGATAGGTACTACTCGGCGTGTATGAACGTGTACAAGCGGTATGTAAAAATCCCGCAGCTCTGAGAGCCCAGCCTGTGCGATCCCCGGCACACAACCGCTTCACCGCCAGCACCGCCCAGCGCAATCCATCACTTCCCCACAGCACGCAGGCGCACGCGCACCCGAGCGGCCGCGGCCGCAGCAGCGGCGGCCGTAGCAAGCGCGGCTGCCCGAGCACAGCCTTGGCAAGCAGCGCCAAGCGGGAGCGTAGCGGTGTCGGGGGCTGAGTTGGCAGCGAGGTCGGGCCCTGCCCCCTAGACGTGCCTGGCTTGCTGGGCGGCGAACGGGCGGCGGCTATTGAGGTAACGGCCGTGCACTGGTGCTAGCGAGATGCCGGGGTGCCAGCCATTTCTTTGACGTAAGCGTGCCCCAGCCATGTCCGGGTGGAGGGACCAGGGCTCGCGTCCCAGACAAGTTCCGGCACTGCGACGTAGAGCGCTGGCTGGTTAAGAGGGTAATTGGCGCCTGCGTTTCTACGCCTTAAACAGAAGCAACCCCGATGGTCGGGGGCCGGCCGGCAGCCCCAAACAGAGGACGTAGTGGCGCTGCGCCCCCTTTCCCATTCTGGTGGGGACATACTTGTTAGGGTGCACACCGGCCATCTCCAGCCCACAGCCACCTCGGCGCGCAAGCCCAGCCGGCCCCTCCCGCATCACCAGCAGCTCATCAGCCGCCCCGGCTGCCACCTCGCACGGCAACGCTGAGGCCTGCTTGCCCCCCCTCCCTGCTCGTGTCAGGACGTGTGACCGAACATGGCATGTTACCTGCCGTAAAGGTTCTGAGTTTAGTGCCATGAGGGGCAACTGCGGTGTGTGTTTGGAGGCGTGTCGTACGGTGTGGGGGCAGGTACGTAAGGCGTGAGAGAATCTGAGAGACCCGTCCACTGCACGTTAAGCAAAGTTGCGTGTAAGCAAACACGATCGACCTGCGCCAGTCGTCCCAACTTTCCTGGCTTGACCCCACCGTGACACATGCGAGCCTCCAGCGGTTTTGGGAGAGGCCGCGCTGCTGTGTATGTGGAGCAGCAGCAGAACGTTCTCGTTTTCCACATCAGGCTGAGAGACGGTCCAACGGTCGACGTTGCATTTTGTGTCGTGACATCCGTAGGAAACGGGGCGAAGCCCTTGCAACCACCCCGGAGGTGACTCTGTTCTAACGGCGAAACGTTACGTCATCCTTATCAGACCAATTCCTGTGTCCTGTTCAGCACGATGATGCTTGTCGTTTCGCCTGCTTATCGCGGTAGCTGAGGGGAGAAGGTGAAACAGAGCTGGGCCCGCGCGGCAGCCAGGATAGTGATCGTTGCACAATGACCTCGGCGTGTGTTAGGAGATACGGTCCTTCCGTTGAGGCAGTTCGGGCGGCTAAGTCCGGCCCGTGGGGTGAGGGCACGGAGGTTAGCGTGCCCGAGACCCCTCAAATAGTCCCAGCTACAACCGCATAATGACCGACGGTGTTCGTCTAGTCTGGGTGGCCCCTTTTTGGGGCAAGCCATGCACCCATGCGCAGCTGGGAAAGTTTGCAGCGCTCTACCCAGACGAATAGGAAATGCTGTCGACCCAGTGCCGGCACTACCACTCTTGCTTTGCTTTGCTTTGCTTTGCGGCCAGCACCAACGCCCATTGCGCGGCGCGGTGCCCTCCCCGGCCTCACTGTCACACGCCCTTCATCACAGCCATCGCTATGCCACCCACCAGCCCAGTCCCCAGCCGTGCGCTGCGCGCGTCTCAGATATTGCGGCGCTCGTCGGGCCCTGCAGCTCCTCCCACCCCACGGCGCTATCCGTGCCCAAGCCCGCAGCTCCTCCCACCCCACACCACGCCGCACATTGTCAGGGCCCAAGCTCATGGCCTTGCTTGCATCCAGCCGCACTCGCCAGCTGCTCTCCCCGGCCGGCTATGGCCAGCGCCGACATGTTGTTGGTGATGTCCTGCGGCCAACATACAGGGCCGGCACCGCCGCGACAGGGCCGGCAGTCGGGTCAGCAGCGGGCTGTACGAGCGGGCGGGCTGCACGAAAGAGTACGCTCGGAGTAAGCAGATTCGGTGAAACTTAGCCACGAGTCACGGGCCTCGGGCCAGGGGTGTGCGGTGCCACACATACCTCGCAGGGGCGGTCCTGCATGGCGCGCGAGTCGTGGTCGCTGTGACCCTGTCGCAGTGCAACCGGGATGGGGCGGCGGTGTGGCAGCAGGTGCTTGGTGCGATCAAGGTGCCCGCCCCGCGGGCCGGCTTGGGCAGGGTGGACCACGCGTGTCCATGAGCAGCGTCGCGCTCACCGGTGTGTGGAGGATGCTGGGGCCCGCGCCGTCGCGTCCACCATCCTCGTCCCCCGACATCGACTCCTCTTGCCCCTGAGACGCCGCCGCCTGCGCACCGCCCGCCCCTGCCGCCGCCGCCGCTGCCTGCAACGGCACCCCCTGCTCCAGAGAGTCGTGCACCTCGGAGCCAGCGCCGCCGCCGCTGCCCGGCTGTTGGGGGAAGCACAGATGGCAAGAGTGGGATGTGATGACGCGGCAGATTTGCTCAACTCGAGAAGCAACAAGAAACGCACCCCCCGCAGGGCTGCTGGTGCAGGGTGTCGCTAGCTCGACCCCGCGCACCCTGGCGTAGCTCGTGTCGGGGCCCTCGGTGTCCATGCCAAGAGCCTCGGCGGCCTCTCCGGCGGCCTCGCCCGCCCTGTCGCCACGTCGCTGCCGCTTGCGCTCGCCATCACTGTCCGTGTCATCACCCTGCGGCGATGAGCACCCATGATGAGGGGTGCGTCGCGCCGACCGCTCACCTAGAGTACAGGAACCCCAGCCCAGTGCGGGCCCGCGGTCCCCAACGCCCGCGGAAGCAGTGCATCGCAAGGTGGCGTCCCCTCCCTACAAGTGCATACCCTCGGCTGCTTGTGGTGGGAGCTTGCTCGGCTAGACGACGGCCCCGCTGCCGCCTCCGGCTCCGAGACGACCCCTGTGGGCGCTTCCTGAGCATCCATGGGCAGGAATTTGAGGGGCCATGTGGGTCAAGGAACGAGCGTGGTGCGTGTGGCAGGTAGACCTAGACAAGTGCTTGCATTGGCGCCCGTGGGCCGCGGCCGCTCACCGCGTCAGCTGCAGGCTGCGGCGTGACACCCGCCAGCCTGTCGATGCTTGCTTGCGCGAGCCGCAGCAGCGCCTCCACGTCCGCCATGCGGGGCTCGGGTGTCAGGGGCGGGGGCGACGAGGCGGGGGCGGCAGGTGCCCGGGGCACAGGCACAGCCTGCGGCGGGCACCGCATCAAGGGGCGGGCGATACATGCCAGCACATGAGCCTAGGTCAGCGCCGTGAGAGTGACCTCATAAACAATGGTCACGGGTCGTCCCGCTGAGGCCATTTACCTGGGCCATGCTCTGGCCGCCGCCGCTGCTGGCTCCGTCCATGACCATCCCCTCGTCCACGTTGCAGCGCCCGCCTTCCAGGCCGTCGCCGGGCATGCTCTCGGCGCCCGCGCCGGCGGCCCCGCTGCCCGTGCCGCCGGTATCCGCCCCCGCGTCGCTGCCGTTGGCCCCGCTGCCCGCGCCGCCGGCAGCCGCCCGCGCACCACTGCCGGCGCCACCGCTGCCTCCCGCCACCAGCGCCGCCTGCAACGCCTGCATGGAGCGCTTGAGCGCGGTGTTCTCCTCCTTCAGGCCCTCCACCTGGGGCAGCGAGCGGGGCGGGGCCGCAGCCGTGCAGGGGTGGATGCGGGCTGCGATGCCCGGTGTTCCCACCGCAGGTGGTGATATGGGTCGCAGTCCTTACAGCGGGCTGACAGGCGGCTGCCGCACGCATGGACCATGATCCGGGGCAGCAGTCCGCTGTGCGACAAACCTGAGCAGCTGTACAATTTCTGTGGGCATGGACAAGGCCCGCCAGCTCCTCAGCAACTGGGCGGAGCTGCTGCACCTCCTCACAGCTGAGGCCTTGCTCCACGAGGACGTGACAGAGGTCCGGCAGCGGATGACCACCCTGCGCCGCGTGCTTGGCGGCCTGCGGCAGGACGGGGAACGGGCGACGGGCAAAGCTGACCAAGACCTGTGTATGGCGTATGCGATGTTATAGCAGCCATGTGCTTGCCTTGAGCATCCACACGACAACGTTTGTAAGGTCCTCCTACAGGGCGGCACGGCGAGAATGGCGACGCGCATGTCCGATGAGTTGTTGCTGCGGCGTTGCAGCCACCGACTATGGCTTTGTACTGGTAAAGATATGGCCGAATTTACAAATGTCACATACCAGCGATGGCTGCGCTGTCGCAGCACCGCGAAGTTGCGCATCAGCACTCGGCTCCTGAACCTCGCCCCCAAGCACGTCCATGGTTGCAGACCCTCAGAAGCCGTTCGCAGAAGCTAACATGCTGAAAATAACTACATCACGCTGTTATGTTGCTTGCAGCTACGCTGTCTGTCGTGTTCTGGCGAAACAGGACTTTGCATTAACCGAGGTAGCGGGCATTCTGCTTACCAATGGCTGCGACCCCGCTTGCTAGAGAGCAGCAGTTTGCCCATTTTTGATCGCAGCACGCAAACCACAGCTCGCGCGATGCTTGTGAAGCGGCTGATCAGCGGGCACGCCTCGCTCTGTGACCCCTCAGCAAAGGGGTATGTCAGGCCGCGAAAAGCACCTTGGGAGCTCGTTCGCCCTTCAGCCACACATGGCACAGACGCTCCAACAATGGCGTCGTGTGCCGGAGGGACAGTGCAGAGTGATGCTTCCTTACAACCGATAGCAGGTATCGTGTGCCGCCACAGCTTCACCACAGGTTCCCACGTCCTCCCACGCTACCGTACGAGCCTGGTCATCAGTATCACGACTTGCCCTCCCAGACCCTTTCTCGGGATTTCTTCTTCGCGCCTTCTTCTATTCCGCCAAGCCCCTTCCCTTGCCGCGCCGCTCGCCCTCCTCTTCCCAATGTCCTGCCGCCGCCGCCGGTGGGGGCGGCTGTTGAGCGGGTGGCACGTAACCACACCGCCGCCGCGTGCGCTTCAGCAGCCGCCTGCCCCGTGCGCCGCCGTCGCCGTCGTGCTCCGGTAAGCCCTGCATATGGCAGGTAAAGCTTTTCGGCCTCGCAAATTGAGGCAGGTCGCCGCATGGCAGAGAATCAAGGGCTTCCCTAGTGTGTCTTACATGGGCCGCAGAACCGTTCAGCTCTGCGGTTAGCGGCACGCTACGCCTACCTGCAGGGGATCTCCGCCGGCAGCGTCCGCTGCTGCCCACACGACGGCATCTAGCCGCGACATGAGTACGGCACTGTCGTACAGTTCCGCATCGAGGGCGTTGGCGGCGGCCAGGGCTGCGGCATCCTGTCCAGATGGCAGCACCTGGGGGCGATGGTGGTCGGGGATGTACGAGGCAGAGGAGCGGGGCAAGTGCTAAACAATGTTTGTACGGCATGGCGTGATGCCGCAAGTACCGGTTCGCCGTACTGGTTGTATGCGCTAGAATGGTTGAACGGATGTGCCCCAATCAGACCCACCGACCTGCTTTGCTACGGCGGTCACCACAGCGTCGCTCTCGGAGTGGCTACGGCCGGCTTCCTGTGGAGCGGCGAGGGCGCGGCGGTTGCACGCCAGGGGAAAGGGGAGAGGACGAGGTCGGCATACCGTACAATGGGAGAGAGGAGGCACGGACAATTCAAGGTCCCGAGGCAGGCAGGGGGCGGCAGGGCGAACTGCGATTTACGTACGCCTGCCTCTCTTCCTATGGGTCGCAGCCGCTCTCCCGCGCATGCCGCTGTACCGCGGCCCAACACTTGCGTCTGCTCGGCCTGCGCTTGCCTGCAGGAAGGAGCGCTCCCAGCCCAGGCCCCATCTGCAGCCCAGCCGCGACAGAGGCTCCGAGTCCTGAGAGCAGGAGCAGAGGGGCAAGAAGAATGGGCAACAGGTGGCATCGACTTGGACTGCTCGCGCGAGTCCCTGCCTCAGCGCAGGTCATTTCCGCCACCGGTGGAGGTTGGCCCCCAACAACCCCGCGCCCCCCGCCGCCGCCTCCGAAGTCCCGCTCCATCCCACCTCTAGCAGCAGCAGCACGTCCAGCGACGCCAGCACCGCCCGGGCCGCGGGCAGGTGTGCAGAGGCGTTCATCTTGCCCTGGGGCCGGGGCACCATCATTTGGCCACGCGGGCTTGCTCGCAGAGCCGTGCAGCCGGCTGCTGCCTGGCGCGCTGCTGCCACCACGCGCCTCCCTCCCTCCTCCCTTCCGTGCAGGGCCCGACAGGCACTCGCCCCCGCGACGCGCCCCACCGCAGCTCACCCCCTTTGCGTAGAAGCCGGCGCCCTCCCCCAGCAGCCCCCGGGTGTAGTAGTTGTCCACCACTGCGGGCGCCAGCTTGCGCCAGCCCTCCAGCCCCAGTCCGCGGTAGAAGGCGGCGGTGCGGTTGGGGCCCAGCCAGTCGCAGGTGAGGCGCACCATGTAGGCCAGGTGCGAGGCCAGCCGCGCGGGGGGGGAGCTGGGGGCGGCGGGGGAGGAGTGTGCGGTGTTGGGATGGTGAGCGCGCTGGCCCTAGCCCGCTAGGCTAAGGAGGCGGTAAATGGCGCCATCCGGTTTCCGAGTTGTCGCCTTTTTGCTCGCGAGCTGGGGGAGGCGGGGGAGAGGGTTGGAGGGGCGGCCGAGCGGGGGCGGCAGGGGTGCGGGAAGATAAGGATGCATGACGGCTCGCGAGCAGCCATGAGCTTGGCAGGCTGGAGCTTGTACGCCACGACCCAGGGCGTACCGCAGCACGGCAAAGTTGAGGAAGGCGGAGCACAGCGCCGGGGCCGAGCGCGTGTCGTTGGTGCTGGGGCGGAGCGTGTACTCACTGAGGCGTGGGATGGGGGTGGGGAGCAGGCAAGACACGCATCACCACTGCGTCGCAAGCCGCCAAACTCGCTGTGCGGTCCCCAGCTCGCCACCGCGCATTTCACACACACCCATCAGTCGGGGCGGCGCCTCAGGCCTCCAAAGCCGCTCCCCAAGCCCCCTGGGTCGCACCTGGCGTAGAAGTTATGCCCCGCCCTCGCCAGCGCCGCCTGCCGGCCCTGGCAGGTGGTGGGCTGGTAGCGCGGGTCGTAGCGGGTGCCCCACTTGGCCAGCTTGCTGCCGGGGAGGGAGCGGGAGCGGGAGCGGTAGGGCAGGGCAGAGGGACAGGGGCGGCAGAGCGTAGTCACCGACGGAGCGAGTTAGGCGCTTGGGTTGGCGGGGGCCGGATGGTGGGGCCAGGCTTGTAAGCCCACGGTCAATTAGCTCGCAATGCCCAATCCTGGCGTGACTGCGCCCCCATCGGGCCCTCACGTGTACAGGCGCGTGGTACATTCCGGGTAGTCGGGCAGGGCCTGCCTGGAGGCGGGGCATGATCGAGGCGATGCGCGTTTCGGGCTGCGGGCATATATGGAGAGAGTTGAGCCTTGGCTGATGCATGCTGCCAAGCACCTCCACGTCGCCTATTCCTCCTTCGCTACGACCACCCCAGCAGCCCCCATGCCCCCGGGCCGCACTCGCAGCGCTTGTTGTGGGCCTTGCGGTTGACCCAGCGCGGCCAGTCGCCGAACTCAGGGATGAGGCAGGTGAACTGCTCCGACACCGAGTAGGTGGTGCAGCCCAGCCGCTCTGGCGGTGGGTGGCGTGGGGGCGGGGTGGTAGTTAGGATGGTAGTTAGGCAGCGGGGCTGTGTGCCACCGGGCTGTCGCGCACGGTGGAGCCGTGGCACCTGCTGCTGCTGGGTCCCGCGTGCGGCATGCCCCACCGCGACCCCACCGGAGGTGAGGCACACGCTGGTGCCGCCCGCTTTGGAGAAATGGTAGAACTCCACGGCCGTCTTGGAGGCCGCGGCGGAGCGGTGCAGGTCGGACAGCTGCGGGGTGCGGCCCCCGGGGGGCAAGGTGCGGGTCAGCCAGGTCGCAGCCGCAGCTGCAGCCGCACAGGCCTCACAGCCTCAACACCTCGGCCTACGATTACGACTCAGGCGTCGGCTGGCACGCCTGCGCGCCTGCCCATGCCGTCCGTCCTCATCGGCTCACCCGCCTCAGCATGCCCAGCGCTGCAAGGTCATGTTCCTGTGGGAGGCCAGGGCCGTGAGAGGGCGCATGTGCACGGTGCACATTGCGTCAATGCCGAGAGAGGCGCTTGACAGCCGTGGACCCACAGCCGTGTGCCTGGCGCCCTCATCCCAGGGGCGGATGACGGCCTGCCGCACCTCGGTCCAGTCCCGACCCGCGGCCAGCCAGCCCTGCACCAGCAGCGCCACCAGCGCGCGCCGCAGCAACGGGTAACTTGGTCCCGGGGGCAGCGACTGCAGCAGCATGCGAGCTGCCTCCAGCCAGTCCGTGAGCGCGGCGGCCGAGAAGAGCCGCTGGGCCGCCGCAGCCGATCCCGCCGGCGGCAGGAGCAGGTCGCGGCCTTTGCCCAGGAGCGCCAGGCTGGCGTTGAAGTCTGCGGCCCTGCCCTGCCAGTGCCGAGCAGCCGCCTCGAACTGTGCAGTGCTGAGCAGCGCGGCGATGGCTGCGCTGGTGTTCGCGTGCAGCTTTGCCGTACCGTCGGGGCGCATCAGCAGCTGCCCGGGGACGAGAGCGCTTGATGCAACTGACGCAAAGGCAGCTGCCACGATGGCCCCACCGCCGACTCCACTCTCATCGATGACTGTCAGTATGATCTCGGGTTCGGGGGAGGCCGGGGAAGCCTTCTCCCGCGGGTTGCTGAACGGCGATGGGCTCGCCGTGTCAAGATTGGCGATTACCGTCAGCGCGACGAGCACTACCGTCAGCATGCAGCCGGCTATCAGTGAGCACGTGACAAATTGTGGTGTAGAGCGGCCGCCGCTTGGCGGGTTCAGCACTCCTCGGCCCTGGTTCATGGGTATTGCTTCCTACCCCATGATTGCAGGTCGAATATCGCAGGTGATATATATGATTGACGCGCTGTTAGTTGTGCTCGGCGAGGTGTGGTGCCACGCGCAATCGCTCTAGCTGTCGGCGACCGATGCTTGCTCGGATCGAGGCCACAACCCAACGCTCGTCGGCGATAACAACGATGCACACAAACATACGTTGATATGCCGCGCACATCCTGTGTCTCGTAGGAACGGACGCTGGTCTGCCGATGGCGAAGGCGCACGACAGAGCCTGGGGCCTCTTCTATTTGTTCCTGACATCAGGTACGGGCACGAGCCGTGGTGGCTGCCTGTTTCACTGCTCTCCGTGACGAACGCCATGGGTCACGTGCCCTTCTCCCCGGCTTTGTTGGCGCCCACCCCCCGCCTGTCCACACACCCGCCCTTTGTCCGACCTTTTCGCAGCTGCCTGGATCGGTGCCTCTTTCATCACACAGCTGCTTGTCAAGCCCGATGCCGATGGCACGGGCGACCGCGGCCAGGGCGCGCCCGCGCTAGCGCCCTGGCTACTGACCCTCATCTGCTCCTCAACCTTCACGGTCTACCTGCCGCTGGGGTACCTGGCGCGGAAGCGGCATGCAGCCAAGGCAGCTACCAAGACAGCAGCAGCCCGGTACGCTTGCATGTGCCTCGCTTACCGTCGCCCGGCTGGGCCCACATACCCCAGTGCGCGAGCCCACAGACGGCTGAATGCTGGACCTGACCCTGTCCGTCGGCCTGAGCCTGAGATCCCACTGACGACACACTCCCCTGCCACGTGATGGACCCATTCTTTCAGGAAGCAAGGAGCGCTAAGGGCAGGCCAGGAAGCGGACCCCGAAGCGGACGAAGTGGACGAGGGGGCCGAGGCGGCTGGGGCGGCCAAGCCCGGCGCAGGCCAGGAGCGCGCGCCGCTGCTGCCCCAGGGAGCCCAGCAACGCGGCGGCCGTGCGGCGCAGCCCCCGCCTGGCAGCGGCAGGGGCGGCACCCAGGAGAGCGCGGCGCTGCTCGGCCGCAGCGGCGGCGGCGGGCAAGAAGGCCCGGGTCAGGGGCAAGCCGAGGAGGATGAGCCGATTGATACAAAGCAGATCGTGCGCGCGGCTGTGCTGGTGCGCCCGGGCTGGGCGGCGGGATGGGCCGTGGCCTAGCAACACAAGGGTGGCGGCAGGGCAGGGGCCTCAGGGGCCTCAGGGGCCTCAGCGCTGGGCCACTCGGCGGTCAGCAGCGCCCTTGGGACTGGGCGGTGTGGTGACGATGGCGGGCCACCGCCTGAGCCGTCACTCGGGTTGTGCGCCGTGTGGCTAGCTGGTGCGTGAGGTGCTGCCCCGCCCGCCTGCTGGCCGCGCAGGTGGCGCCGGTGTGGTTTGCTGCGCAGCTCACGTTCACCGCCTCTCTGGCCTACACCTCGGTCACCTCCAACACCGTGCTCAGCTCCTGCTCCTCGCTCTTCGTGTACTTGGGCAGCCTGGCGCTGGGTGGGGCGGAGGGGGGCGCGAGGGGGGCCAGGAGGGAGGGGGGAGGGAGCGGGGAGGTAGAGAGGGGGCAGGGAGGGGCCAGGGAGGGGCCAGGGAGGGGCCAGGGAGGGGCCTGCCGGGGGAGAAGAATGGCATGGGGGCAGAAGCGCACCGGGTGGGGCCTCAGGGGGAAGGGGGGGGAGGGCGGGAGGGCGGGGGCCAGTAGCCTGCGGCGTCGTGGGCTGTGGGAGGGCGCCCGGCAGGACAGGCTGTTGCCACGCTGTGCCTGACACTCTGCCTGCTGCCCGCGGGTGCCCCGCCTCTGCTCGCCCCCTGTCAGGCCAGGAGGTGGGCAGCCCGCTGCGGCTGACGTGCGTGGTGGCGGCCATGGGCGGTGAGGCCCGGGGGCATGAGCCACAGACACGGGAAGCAGACGTGGGAGGCCATGTGCGAGCAGGCCTTGGCCAGGCCGTGCAGTAGCCGTGCGGCCGGCGCCCCTGGTCCTGAAGGCTCACCGTCCCACTGTCTTCGTTCCCCGCAGGCACGGCGCTGGTGGCCCTGGCGGACACAGAGCCGGCCGCGCAGCCGGGCGCGGACATGGGCGCGCCTCCCTTCACGCCGCCCAGCTCCTTCTCCTCCTCGCTCTCCTCCGAGCCGCCGCCCTCGGCCTGGCTGCCGCTGCTGGGCGATGCGCTGACGCTAGCGGCGGCGGCGCTGTATGCGGCCTACACCCTCATCATGCGCCGCATGCTGGTCAAGGTGGGTGGGGCAGGGGCTACCGAGGGGCGGGCGGGGGCGGCGGGGCGAGAGGGCCGACGACGTCCGTCTTCGCTTTGCCTCCTCTCTCCAACCGGGGCACCTCCCAGGTGGCGGCCCGTAGCCGCCCCCTATCACACGCCAGGGCCCCGCCCGGCGTTTGCTTATTATGCTTATTGAGCACCTCCCTGTCACCCACCCTTCCCCCTCCTGACGTTCCGGACCCCTCCCCCAGGACGACGCGGCCGCCACTGCGCTGTTCTTCGGCTCCATCGGGGTGCTGTGCAGCGCGGTGCTGCTGCCGCTGGCGGCCGCGCTGGCGGCGGCGGGCTCGCCCCTGGTGGCGCACGTCACGAGCGCGGCGCTGGGGCTGGCGCTGGTGGAGGGTGAGGCAGCAGCGCGGTGCAACGGGCCCGCTCGGGGGCTCGTCGCACTTGCATGGCCCGCCGCACTCCGGCCTCCGGCCTGGTCGTCGTCCTGCCAACCCGCCCCGGCTCGGCGCTGCCTCGCAAGTCCGCTGCTCCCTCGGCATACCCCCGCCCTGGCAGGCCTGGTGGACTATGTGGCGGCAGATTACGCATGGGCACGAGCCGTGATGCTGCTGGTGGGCGTGTGGGGCTTGGCGTTTGGACCGGGGCTGCGGATGTGCGCTCTGCGCCAGGACGCACACGCCGATCGCGGCCCTACGGCTCAGCGCCACAGTACCACCTCGTGGCCGCGGCAACGGCACGCCTGCCCGCCCCTCTCTCCTGCGCCTCGACCCCCCTCTGCCCGTCCCCAGGGCCCCACCGCCACCAGCTGCGGCCTGGCCATGCAGATCCCCGCCGCGGGGCTGCTGGACGCAGCGCTGCACGGGGGCCGCCTGGCGTGGAGCGCGACACCGGTGGGGCGGCATGGGGCTGTGTGCTGCTGGCGGCATGGGGCGGTGTCTCTGCAGGCATGTGCCCGGCCCCTAGGCGGCCAGGCCTGGGCGCACGCGGCGCACGGACCCGTCGCTCCTGCCCACCGATCGAACCCAACTGGACGTGTGTTCGCCTCTGTGCTGCGCACTTATCCCAGGCGTTGCTTGTGCTTCACCCTTGTCCTTCCGCTGCGACGCCCGCCGCCTGCCCGCAGCTGAGCCTGGCCCAGTTCCTGGTGGGCAGTGTGCTCATCGTGACTGGCTTCATCGGCGTGGCCTTGGAGCCGGCCGCCCTGGAGGCAGTGGCGCGGCGGCTGAGGGAGCGGTGGGACCGGATGCGCGGCGCCCAGCCAGCGCCGCCGCTGCCGGCTTGGGGCAAGGCGGGGACGCCTGGGACAGGATCGTCGTCAGGAGCGGGAGCAGGGGCAGGGGCAGCGGCTGCTGCCATACGGCGAGGGGAAGACGGGTACAGTGGTGGTGGCAACGAGGCGTCGGGTAGCTCGCGTGGGTTGTCTAGTCGGTCAGATGAGGGGAGCGCTGATGGGGCGGCGGCGCGGCCGGGGAAACGCGGCTGGGGTCGGGGAGGCGGAGGGACGGGAGTAGCTGGCGGCGGCGAGGCGGCGCCGCTGCTGTCGTACATTCCGCTGAGTGAGACGCCACCGGAGAGGGAGACGGCGGCGGCACTGCAGGGTACAGGGATGGGGCGAGAGGCGGACACGAGGCATTGAGCCTGCGCTGCGTGTGCTGCGGCGGCCCTCACGTGTGCACGAGGACAGGGGTCGTATGTCACCGCGCTCGGCCAGGATCAATCAACGGACCCCCTGGCTTGGGGACCGTCTATCTCAGGCTCCCAGCCCATACAGCCGACCCACGGCATAAGGCGTGGCCCGCCCGCCCACGTTACGCCACAGTCCTTGGTGTATATGTCACGCCACAGCAGCGTGTCTGCAGCACAGCACGCATGGACCGAATCGCTGTTTTGTCCTAGCACTCAGCTGTGACCCATGCGGCCACGCCCAAAGGTATCTCGTACCTCTAAAAGTCTACCTCATCTAGCGCAGCTGCACGCGCTCGTTAGACCAAGTAATCCAGCCTACACAGGCACCAAGAGGGGCTATGGGGTTGACCCCACCCACGCTTCTCCATCGGCGTCCGGCCATCAGCACCCGCCCTCCGTGTTTGAGCCGCTAATGCCCTGCGCCCCTGCCGGAGCTTTGGTTCGCACGTCGGCCGCACCACACCAGGACACCACCAGGCACCAGCTCGGCTAGGCAAACGCTCACGACCCTCGCCAGGCAGTCAGCGCGAGATGGAGCCCTTCTGTCTCGCCCTGTGATCCTCACCCCCACACCGACACACGTTTGACCCTCTCCTGGTGACCTGCCGAGCACTTCAGCCTGCCCAAGCGCCATGCACATAACGCTAACGCCCCAATTTCTTTTACTGTACTAGCGGCAGCGCCGGCACCACCGCGCTTCAGGGCGCCGTTGCCGGGGGCTCCAGCCCTCCCGCAGCAATCCCAGCCCCGCGAAGCCGACTAGGCGCTGCCAGAATTCAGCGACGGCGCGCGCTTTGGCCACATCCAGGGGGTGAGCGGCGGCGGCCCAGCCGCCGCCTCGCTTGCCGCCGCTGCCACCGCAGCAGCGCCGCCGCCTGCTGCCTGAGGTGCGGGTCGGGCTCAGCCGCCAGCCCATCCGCGGGGCGAGCCGTGCGCTCCACACGTCTGCTGCCCGCACGTCCGCCGCTGCGAGCAGCAACCCTGCCACTGCACGGTTCCCACCGGCCCGGTCCAGCACGGCCCTAGCTGCGGCGCACCGCTCGGGGGATGGGGGGAAAATGTCCGCTGCGAGGCTGTTGAGGGCGCTGATGATGTCGCCGCGGCGGAAGCTGCCCGCGTCAGCCGCCAGCACAAGCAGGGCCGTACGGCTGACGCGGGCAGCTAAGTCACTGCAATTGCCACTACGGATTGCCCCTCACTCTCCCTGAACGCCGTAGAGCGAGGTGCATCCCCACTTACTCTCTCCCACAACAAGCAGGGCCGTGACCCACGCATGCATGCGCCCCACGCTGGCCCGCTTGCGGGCGCCGCTGCGGCCGCCTGTGCTGCCCGCACCGTGGCGCCGACAGCGCGCCGCACTGCGCAGAGCGCCAGGCGAGCGTGGCGGCGGTCCTGCCCCAGCCAGCCGAGTGGCCAGCGGCTGCGGCTGCTGCCGCTGCTGCTGTTCCTCCGGCTCAAAGTCAGGGTCCGCTGCATCGCCCCCGGCGGCCGCAGCCGGGTTGGCGGCCAGCTCCTGCTGTGAAGCCCTCGGCAGGGCAGGGCAGCCCCAAACGAAAGGGCACGTTGAAACATGAGTCGCCTGCCGCGGGCAGCGACACCGTCGACACTTCCTCCACGGGCGGAAGGTAACCCGGGGCGGCCATTAGGCGTTGCATCTCCGTGGGCATGCCGGCGGGTCGCCCGAGTACAGATAGAACAAAGCCCTAGCACCGAACCGCAGTGTCCGCGCAGGGGTCGTGCGCGGCTTTCTGCGACGGCCCCAGCTTCGCACTGCGCCCCGCCCCCGCACGCCTGAGCAACGGACAGCTGCCGCGCGTGCCGCCCGCCTCCCTCCACCGACCCGGCCTGAGGTTGAGCGACATGCTTGGCCACACACCCCGCGCGCCGCAGCCAGGAGAGAACATCCTGCCATACGTCCGAAGCCGCCCCGCGCCCTTCACCCCCCACCCGCTGCCCATGTACGCCTCCTCTCCCGCTGCTGCCTCCTGGTCCGGGTCACCCCAGGGCCGGCATGTCCGCTACGGCCTTGCTCAGCACGTCCACAGCCGCCGCCGCGCTGGCCTGCGCCGCCGCCGCCCGCGCCTCCTCGGCGGCCCGGCGGATGCGCTCCCGCGCCTCCATGCGCCAGTCGGGCGTGGCGTTGCGATCTGCAGGCGGCAGCCCTGCAAGCGGCAGCCCCGCCGGCAGTACGATGCTGGCGGCGGTGGAGGCGGCCACGGCGGCGGACAGCTGCGGGCGTGGGGAGGAACACACGGAGGCGGAGCGTACGGCGGCCCGTGAGGACGGACGGGGTGCTGCAGGCCCGTGCGTTGGTGCATTGACGTCGCGAGCGTGCAGGGCAGCAACCCCCAAAGCTCGCATGCAGCCATGCGGGGTGGGCTGCTTGCGGCCTCATTGGCATGGCGGCAAGCGAGCGGAGGCAGCAGCGATGGCGGAACGTGGGGCAGCGGTAGGCACGGCCCCACCGCAGGCGCAGCTGGCCCATCGCGGTGACCGCTTTGTCGCGAGCGGGGCCGCAACGGCAGCCGGCCGCATGCCACGCTGACTTGGCAGCTCACCAATCGAATGGCCTTCTGCACCTCGTCCCCCTGCGCCTCCGCCGAGCCGCCCGCCTTGGACCCCGCGGCCGCCGTGGCTCCATCGCTGACCGCGCTGGCCGCCCCCAGTTCCGCCGCTGCGGGCGCCATCCGGGCCAGTGCCTCGCTCTGCAGCACCGCCGTCGCGGCCGCCTGCCGCTGTGACGCCAGCGACGGCGCCGCGCCGCGGGCATCCTTGCGGCCGCTGGGCGGCGCCGCGCCCTCGCCCGCCGGAACGTCATCGGGCAGCAGGCAGGCGCGTGTCATGGCTGCCGGGGTGAGAGGCGGGCAGGGGCGGGGAAGTCAGGCGCGGGCACACGCGCATGGGCAACATCGCAGGCAACCTGCAGCCACCCTCTGCGCCCCTCCTCTCTTCCTCCTCGCCGCCCTCTCACCCAGCAGCAGCCACTGCACCTCAAGCAGCCGGGCGCCGTAGACGCTCAGATTGGCCGCAAGCCAGTAGCGGTAGCCAGAGGGCGGCCGAGCCAGCGGGGCCAGCAGCGCGGGCACGATGCCGGCCTGCGGGTGAGAGAAGGGGGGGGGGAGGGCAGAAAGGCCTTTGTGCGACGAGAAAAGCCGCTGTGTGGGGAGTGGGCAATGGTCGAGCGCATGACCGCTCCGACGGGCGGCACCGGGTGCGAGCGTTGGGAAGGAGGACCGGCAGGACACGGGGCAACGGCTGGGGCCTAAGGACGGGCAGCCCTTGCCCCGCCTCGGGAGCGTGCCGAGCGACCCGAACAACCCCAAGCGCCCAGCGTGCATCCCGGCGGAGGTCCGGCGGTGGTTTGCATCGACTTGCAGCCCCGGGCCCACGTCAGGCCTTATCGGCTAACACGCTCTGCCCCAGCCCCACACCCAGCCCGCCCACCTTGAGCAGCTCCGCCCTGGCGCGGCACTGCGTCGCGCCCTCCAGCACCTCCTCCATGCCCGGCGCCCCCCGGCCAAAGTCCGCGGACATGAGCGCCTCGCGCCGCGACCGGCCCTTCCCGCGCGGCCGGCCGGCCGGCCCGTCGCCGCAGCCGCCCGGCAGCGGCCCGCCGCCGCCCGCCAGCAGCGCCAGCAGCAGCGCGCCGGCGTCGCGCAGCACGGGCGCGCTGTTGCTGCCGCGCACCGCCGCCACCACGGCCCGCGCCAGGCCCGCATCCAGCAGCTTGCCCACCAGCGCTTCGTGCTCCGCCACCGTGAACGGCCCATTCGAGAACGCGGGCGCGCCGTCGTCATCACTGCCTGGAAGGCCCGCGGCGGCGGCGGCGGCCGAGCCGGCCCTGCGGCGGCCGCTGCCGTTGGCGGCCGCCGGCAGTGCCAGCGCTGCCGGCTCGGCGGGCTGGTTACCGGGGACGGGCTCGCCGGTCACGGCCTGCTCGTCGTCGGCGGCTCCCAGCCAGTCAGTGAGCAGGGTGAGGACCAGGGAGCGGTAGCGGTCGTCGGAGGAGGCGCCCATGGAGGACACCAGCGCCTTGAGCAGGTCGGGGCAGGCCGCAGCGGCGCGCAGCGCCATGGGCTCAGCCGTGATCTGCAGGGCCCGGACATGTGGGTCAGAGCATGTGCCTGGGCGCGGCCTTCTCACGGCCGCGCCGACACCCGGTGCCGGCCGCCCGGCAGCGCGCGTCACGCAGCGCCACCCATCCGCAGCCCTGGACCCGCAGCCTCCTGCCTGTGCCCGCACCCGCACCTACACGAACACATCCCCGCACACACACGCGGCCCCGCACCTGGGTGACGAGCGCCACCGCCACCAGCTGCGGGCTGGTGGTCAGCGGCAGCTGCTTGGCGCCCGTGGCAAACACCTGCACAAACGTCGCCTGTGTGTGCCCGGCGGCGGGGAGGGCGGGGGCGGGAGCTCTGTGTGCCGGCCGAGTAAAGCGTGCGCGTGCTGGGCTCGTCACGTCGTCAGGATGGCAGCGCACGAGGGCTAGCCCACGCCTCCCGGCCCTCCCGTCGCGCCGCGCCGCGCCGCGCCGCGCCGCTTTACCTGTGGTGTGAGCACGATGCCCTGCGGTATCTCCTCGGAGCACGACAGCACCGGCGGCAGCATCTGCATGAAGCCGGCGCTCAGCAGCGGCGACGCCAGCGCTGACAGCCGGCCGGCGGCGGCGGCCTCGTGCATGAGCTTGCTGCGGTGGAACGCCGGGAGGCGGCAGGAGAGCAGGGGCACGGGGGGTGGGGGGTGGGGGTGAAGCGATTGGTGCTTGCGCAGTGGCAGGTCAGGATGTGCTGTGGGAAGGAGGTCTGGCGAGGGGCAGAGGGACGATAGGGCAGGGCATTCTCCGGGTGGCAGTGGACAGCGGCGGCCCTGCCTACCTGGCGTTCAGGCCCCAGTGGACCAGCGAGTCGGCGCTCTTGGCGGGGCGCTTGGAGGAGCCCCACAGCCCAGCCATGCACTGGCCAAAGCTGATGGAGGCGGGGCAGCAGAAGCAGCCACCGCGCCAGGCTGCGAGAGGGACAGGGCGGGCTCATTTGGGCCAGACTACCATATCCCGCCCCAACCGAGCAGCGTGGGTCGCGCCCAGCGCCCTCACCCAGCACCAGGTCCTTCTGCTCGCGCGACAGAGTGTGCGGCAAGCTCTTCAAGAGCTGTTCTTGGGCCGCGAGCATCTCGGGCGGCATCGTAAGGGGTGGCGCGATTAGCCCTGTCGGCATGGCAAAAGGCCCCTCCTGTCCTTGCTGGGCAGTAGGGGTCAGGGCTTGACTCGCCGACGGGCCTTCCCCAGCGGTATTTGGCGGGATTGCGACGAGAGGAGGCGGACCCTCATCCTCAGGCCCAGGGGCAGGGCGTTGAGAGCGTGGACGTGGCATCGTTGCTTGTTGCTAGGTAAAGGCCTATCTGGTTGATCGAGTATGCACAGTCGGCATGGTGTTGCAGCCGCTAGGCACGCACGGGGCACATCATATCAGTTTTATTACTCGCGACAGCATGTCCACGGACGAGCGGAGTCAGGCGCGTGCAACTCGCCGGTCCCGGACGGGATGAATGAATGGTTTGCCGAGCCGGTTTCCGCTTCTGCAATTTACGCTTCCATTTTGCACACTTGTACTTGTGCATCTCACGTTACGCTACGTGCTTGTCGGACGGCAACGGCCCACCCAAACCAGGGCCTGACTTGCTGTGCACTGCTGTCCTACACGGCCGAGCACGTCCCGACACGATGACCGGTCATGGATCAGCGAGAAGACGCAGCATTGGCGCCGGCCACCCCGGCACCCCCGTGCTCACCATGACCGTGCTGCTCGCCATGGCCGTGGCGCTGCTCTCCAGCTGCTCTGCCCTGGCACAGGCCCAGCAGGGCGACGCCACTGCTGGCAAGGGCTCCGCTGCCGGCGGCACGCTCACGGGCCATGCGCGTCGCGCCCGCAACCGGCCGCACCACTACTCGCTCATGGCGGAGAAGGCGCCCTGCGCAGTGCTGGAGCGGCGCTATGTGGCGTCACCGCTAGAGACGCGCTGGATGGAGGCGGCCGCCAGTTGGAAGGCCGCGGGCAACGGCAACTGCCAGAACGTCGAGGTGCGGCTGCAGTGGCTGCCGCCGGCACAGCTCTGCGTGACACGCTGGCCTTGCTGCTCCACGGCAGATGCGGGGCGCGCTGTTGGTGGCTCTAACACGGTGTCTGTGATGCCGGTCATATCTGATGTGCAAGCACATCATTGCGGTGGGGTACAGTCCGCTACCCGTGCCTACTGCCGCGCTTGTGGCCCGCCCGCAGCCCTTCTGCACGCTGCTGTCCGAGACCTCGGCCGACATCAACAAGATGCTAGCCCTCGTGGCCAAGCTCATGGCGGCCAACAGCACCACTAGCGACGACCCCGACGCGGACAAGGTGCGGCACATAGCAGGAACAAGGAGCAGGAGCGCGGAGCTGGGGCCGGAAAAGGAGGAGCTGCGAGCAGCGGCACCCGGCGAGCAGCAGCGGCGTGCAGCGCTGCAGCGTGCAGGTGCCCGTAAGACAGCAAGGGGAAACCCAGGCTGGCGACTCGGGGGCAGGGGCGCAGGGCGAGGCTTGCAGCCGCCAATGCGTCGGGGGGCGCCTGAACCTCTTGCCCTCCTCCCCCACCGCAGGTGCTGTCGTACTTCGTCGTGAAGCTGCAGGTGGGGCGGCGGGCGCGTGGGCAGCGACGGCGGCCTGCGCACTGCCCGGCATTGCCTGCGCTGTCACAGCGCCGACCCCTACGGCTGTGCCCGCATGTACCGACTGGGACGCCTGCGCCCCGGCCGCGCCCATCTGAATGTGCTAGGGCGCGACCGCCAGCGCCCTGCGCCACCCAGTTGTGACCGGGTTCCCTGGCTTGTCCTACGGCCGCCCTTGTTTCAAACACACAGTGCGGGCCGTACATTGTGGAGCACAAGGAGCACATCGAGGTGAGGCTGGCGGCATCATCGGCTCGCCCTGCCGCCTCGTTCGCCGAGCTCGCACCCACAACCCCCTCGCGCCCCAACGCGTGCTCGCAGTCGCTGGTTGCCTCGCTGCGCCACCCCTACTCCACCAAGTGCCCCGAGCCCTACGCCGCCAAGCTGCCGGCCGAGACCAGCATCTTCGACTACAGGTTTGTGCCGGAGCCATGGTCGCGGGCCCCCACCCGGGAGCCAGCGCGGCTGTACCTGTAGGCGACGGCTGGCGTGAAGAGCGTGGTGGTGTTGGGCGGCCTGGGCGACCGCGCGATACCCTTTAGACATACCGTGTTGCTCTGCGCCGAGCGCTACCAACTGCTGTCCCAAGCCCACGGGCCCCGTAAACCCCACCCCCCGACCCCCCGCAGCTATATGCTGTTGGCGTCGTGGCATGGCCAGGTGGCGGCCACACGCAACAAGTGAGGCCGGGCTGCCCAGCACGAGCGTGGGCCGCTGTATCCGGCCGGGCGGCTGTGTGCCGCAGCCATTGGCTGCAGGGCGCGCGGCTCTGCACCTGGGCCGTGTCGGGTTGGCGCCATGCACGGAGCAGTGGCGTTGACAGATGTCGCTGCCCTCACCGCCGCGCCGCCAACGGTATGTCCTGTGCTGCTGTGCTCCAGGTTCTATGTAGACGCGGGCGCGGGCGTGGGCTACAAGGTAAGGTCTGGGGTGTTGGGGTTTGTTGCCTTTGTTGCCCCCACTGTGCCCTGTCCCGGGGCGCGGGCCGCAAGCTTGGCAAGCGGTTGGAGAAACACACAAGCTCCTTGCTCTTCTGGAGGGCCAGGTCGTCTGCACGTCCCTGAACCCATGCTAGGTAATGCAGATGCTGAACGGTCCTCAAGCCCCACTTCACGCTGCCTACCCCGCAGGCCAACCACAACCAGTTCTGGATCATGGAAACCTACAAGGCCCGCGGCATTGAGCTGGACCGCGCCATCTACTGGGAGGCCAAGGGAGCCAGCGGTGGGTCAGGCGGATCGCCGCGCCAGCGGCCTGGACGGCGCTGCTCGCTCCCCTACCGCTGGGCCACGCCGCGCCAGCTGCAAGCCTGCAACCGCTCTAGGCGACCAGCTGCTCTGTCGCCCTTGCTGCGCTGTATGTGGCCTCGCCGTCGTCCGGGGCGTGTGCCCAACGGCCTGTGTGCCCGCAGGCCCCGAGATCGTGGCCGAGGTGCCTGCCGAGTTCTTCCCAGCCTTCACCTTCTACAACATGGTGCGGCCCCGGCAGGCCAGCACGTCGGGAAGGGAGTGGCACTGCACGACCTCCACAAGGCCCATGCGCGCCACGCGCCGCACCCGCCGTGCTGTGCTGTGCGCTCGCGCCAGTACTCCAGCGTTAGCTGCCCCGCCGCACTCCGCCGCTGCCGCCCGCCAGCCCGCGCCTGAGAGCCTGGACGACGGCCGCAACCCGCTCAACGTGGTGGTTAAGTTAGGGCGGAAGGAGGACTTCATTAGCGTCAAGGTGAGTGCGGTAGCGCACTTGTGCGTTGCATCAGATGCCTGAGTACGCTATGCGAAGTCGGATGCCCCCATTGCGTGGCCGGGGACGAGCGACGCCCCCGGCGGCTGCCCGCAGCCCCCACCCCATCCCGCCCCAGTACGCTTCACCCTTCGCATCTTCCCCCGGCTGCTAGCAGTTCTGCATTGCGCGTGCCCCTGACACGCAGCCCCCAGCTCTCCGCCCCCTCCTATGAAGCCCTCCCATGTCCCATCGTGCCCCCTCCGCGCCCTCCGCCCCCTCCGGCCCGAAGTTGGATATCGACGCGCCCTCTATAGAGGCCATGTGGCTGGGCGCCATCATGGGCGGCGGCCCGGGCGCGCCCACGCGCTCGCGCTACGCCGACCTCATCGACGAGCTGTTCTGGGAGCAGGTGGGCGCGGGCCCAACCTTGGCCTAGGCGGGGGGCGCAACCTCCCACCTAAACGTTGAGCCGCAACAGTCCCACGGCGCCGCGCTTGGCGTGGACCTTTTCGTCTGCCAACACACAACCTACCCCGGACACTGCTCTTGCCCCCACCGCACACCGCAGCACTTCAACTTCTATCCCATGACGGTGGGCCGGGCGGGGCGCTCGCATGTGTGCGGGGCGAGGAGGGGAGGCCCTCGCAGGAACCAGCCGGGATTCCAGGGCGCCGCCGCGTCAAGTAGCGGCGAGCTGACGTGCCGCCGCGCCTGGGCCCGTGCCCCGTTACCCACATCCCGCCCCTCCCGCTGCCCGCCACACCACCCGCACCCCTGCCGCAGTCGTGCTGCTGGGCCAGCCTATTTGACTCGCAGGTGATGCTGGTGGACGCCATGACAACCTTCCAGCAGTTCCGGCAGCTGGGGATACGCTCGCACTACTGGCAGTAGGCGGCCGGGGTGCGCGCTGCAGCCAGTGGGGGGGGGGCTGCGCCGGGGGCTGCGGGCGTGCGGCTGGCCGCTCGGCAGGTCGGCTCCCATCCCTGACGGGAGGTTGCCGTGCCAGGGTATAGTTCGAACGTGTACCGAATGCGACCGCGGCCGAGGCAAAAGCGCGCGGCGTCTTGGTGCCCGCTGCTCGTGAGGTTAGCTTGTGCGAGTGAGTGACTACGTGGGTGGCAAGCAGATCATGGAGATGTAGGCGCACGTTGCTGCAGCTTGACGGATGTCGTCCATAGCATATCGCGTTAGGGACTTCCAGTGAAAAGTTTGTCCTTTTGCGCAAGTTGACAAAGAGCGCATGTGCATGTGACACGGCTCTGTTGCATCAATAGCTGCTAGTCGTTTAGGCGTTCCGTCGAGTGGGTTGTACGGAGTGGTTTGCCGGGATGGATGTGACCATAGAAGACGTCTACTCGACACGGTGTGTACGTGTGTAGCATCCAGAGGAGACCCTGGTGGCATCGAACAACACGGAACGTTTCTGCAGGGCCACCCAGCGCATGCTGCTGTGCATGGCAGGAGGTGCATGGTGCATCCAGGTGCATCTCGTGCTGGCCTTCCTGTTGCAAGTCGCTCGCCTCCCTCGCAATGTAGGGCCTCCCACCAATAGCTTGGTCGCCCAGGGGGCAAGGTCGACATCGCGTGGCTGTGCGGGGATTTGTCGGGAAACACCGGGGGGAAGCCGCGTGCCAAACCCATGGGACGCCGCCAACTACGCCCTGCGCTGCCGTGCTGTGGGCATAAACTTAAAGCCACGAACACAGTTTAGGTAGATCGAGTAACTTCATCGCTGTTGCAAGTCGCGGTGCATAGTTGTCAACACAACTTGCTTCTTAACACCGGCGACGGTCGCGCGTGCATCCAAGAATATGGCTTACCACATACATAGCAATCACGGCAGATGAAGGTGGTCGCCAGGTGCAGCTGTCCGAGCAGCATGCACTGGAGCTGAGCTCGGGGGTGGAGCTGCGACGTCCTTTCCAGCGCGATGGGCATCAACGGGCTCCTGCAGCAGCTGAAGAGCATATCTAAGCCCACGCACGTTAGCTCATACCGAGGAAAGAAAGTTGCCATCGGTAGGTTTTTCTGGCCACAGTAGCAGCGCAACCCCTTCACCGACGACACCGGCTCCTGCCTGTAGACGGCTACTCATGGCTGCACAAGGGCGCGTACAGCTGCAGTCGCGAGCTGTGCGAAGGAGTTTGGGCCGATGGGTACGTTGCAGCGACCTTGCGGTCAATGGATCGCATGACCGGTGGCGATGCAATTTTCGGCTCGTGGAAGTGGAATGCCGTGAGCTGGTGACAGCGGCAGTGTCAACGGATAATAGTGCTGCTCCCAACCCTACCCGCTGCACTCTCCCCTTCACAGCTACGTGCGCTACTTCGTTGGGCGCGTTGACACGCTGCTGGGCTGCGGGGTAGTGCCCCTGGTCGTCTTTGACGGCTGCCGGCTGCCCCTGAAAGCGGATGAGGAGGAGAGCCGCAGAAGGTGGGCAGCTGGCAGGGCTGGGCATTGGGTACTGGCGCGAAGCCCCTCGACCCCGCCTCAGACGTTCCTCTCGGGCGCCGTTCGGGCCCTCCGCTGACCTACCGCCAAGTGTCTGCCCCGCAGCACAGCATTCATGCCTGTGGCCGGATGCCCCCCAGGTCGAGGCGCGAGGCCATGGAGCGCGGGCGCGCCCACGCCGAGTCCGGCAACATGGTGGCAGCCACCGAGTGCTACCAGAAGGCCGTCGACATCGCGCCTTGGATGGCCAAGGTCGTGATGGAGGTGAGACCACGGCCGCGCACGGCCCCAGCCGCATTCACCTTTCCATCACCCCTAGCCCCCTTGAGCTTGCCATTCACCGAAACTACCGGTCCACTGTTGCCTGCTTGCACCGTTCCGCTATCCCGCCACCCGTGCCCACAGGCGCTCCGCGACCGCGGCGTGACCTGCCTGGTGGCCCCCTACGAGGCAGACGCGCAGATGGCGTATCTGGCGCTGCGCGGCGACGTGCACGCAGTGCTGACGGAGGACAGCGACCTGCTGGCGTACGGCTGCCCCCGGGTGCTGTACAAGCTGGACCGGGGCGGTAACGGCGAGGAGGTTCTGCTGGCGGACCTGCCGCTCGTGCGGGAGCTCAACATGGCCGGCTTCAACCATGACATGCTGCTGCAGGTGAGGCTTGGCGGTGCAGGGCTGGGGGCCCGTACGTGGAGCGCGACACCGCGGCATCGGCGGGGCTACCCTGCACATGTCCGCACTCAAGGGCTCCCGCCTCCATTCTGCACTCCCTCGCGCCAGATGTGCATCATGGCCGGCTGTGACTTCCTGCCCAACATGCCGGGCGTGGGCATCAAGAAGGCGCACGCCCTGATCCGCAAGCACCGCGACTTCGTCAAGGTGCGGCTCTTCGCCGTACCCTGTGGCGTCCTGCCGTTAAACACAGCCCAGCCAGCACGCGGAGATACATAAATGTGCGCGTCGGGTCAGAGATGATTATCGCCCTCCCTCGCTGCAGGTGGTACGCATGCTGAGGTTCAACGGGAGCGCCCCGCCGCCCGGCTACGAGGTCACATTCCAGCGCACCATCTGGCTGTTCCGTCACCAGCGCGTCTTCTGCCCCGTCAGCCGCAAGCTCGCGCACCTGCGGCCGCTGCCCCAGGGCGGCCTGGGCGCGGCTGACGTGCTGGTGCTGGCGGCGCTGCCGCCCGAGGGTCCCGAGCGGGAGGAGCTGCGCTTCCTGGGGCCGCCCATGGGCGACGATGCGGCGGCGGGCATCGCAGACGGTACGTGCTTGGCGGGGCACAAGGCCGGTGGGGTAGCGCACTCGAAGGCCACACAATAGGGTTCCTCGCCGGCATTCCCTGACGAGGACCTCTTTTTCGTTGCTGCTGCAGGGCACTTGGACCCCAGCACGATGATGCCCTTCGACCTGGACGCCATCTACCGGGGCTGCCCTCGCCCGCCCGCGCACCTGCTGTCCATGCTACGGCCGCCTTCGGCGCCGCAGCCCTCTCAGGCTCAGCGCGGTGCTGGGCAGGGCTGCGCGCAGCGCGCGCTCGACTTCAGCGCTGCGGCCGCGTCGCAGGCAGGGTCGCAGCAGGGACCTCGTGCATCGCAGCACGACCGGGTGGGATCACACGTCCCACACAACCGCAGCTCGCAGCCCATCGCACTTATGTCGCAGCGGAAGGCTTCCGATTGGCGGCCCAACGGCCGACCACCTACAGCGCCGGCGCCACCGGGCGGGATAGGCGCCGGCATTCGGGCCTTCTTCAAGCCCAACGGCCCAGCGCGCCAGCAGCTGCGGCGCGTGTCAGCGGCCGGGGGCTCAACCAGCGCTGGCGTGGGCTCCGACTCCGGGGTGGTGACGCTGCGGGGCGTCCCGGTGGACCTGGTTGCTGGCCGGGGGCTGGAGGACCGCCGGAGCGGCGCGGAGAGCATTAGCGACTCTTCTGATGTGGGTCGGCTTCAGCACGCCTTGGCTGCGTGCGATGTGCGCCCCCTTGGCCTTGGATGTCTGCCTGCAAGCTTGCCGGCCTGACCCCAGCTTTCCCCGCTGCAGGACGATGAAGACCCCGGGCCCGTGGGCAGCAAGCGGCGGCGGCGCAGCTGCCCGGCTCCGGACATGTCGGCCGAGCGGCCCACGCCAGTGCCATCGACGGACGCCGGCAGCCTGTTTGCCTACCTCAAGTGCGGCTTTCGGGGCCCCCGCCGATCGGCACCGCCGGTGGTTGCTGCAGGGGCGCTCGCGCCAGTCGAGTCCGACCGCGGAGCCGGCACCGTGCCGGATGCCTCCGACTCGCTTGCGGAGGCTGAGGAAGACTCCTTGGAGACTGGTGGCGTCAGCCAGCCGGGCGCTTCAAGCGGCGCGGTGCGTGCACCGGCAGCGGCGTGGCAGGCACACAACTAGGCAGCAGACGCGAGCACGGCCCGAGGTTCGCGCCGCCCCTGAACGCAGCAGCTTTGCCACCACTGCTGCAACCCCTGACCCGGTTACGCGGCGTCCGCAGGGAGGATGCTCGCTGGGCGACGAGGGGGCTGGACCCGCGCTGGACGGCAGCGGTCCCTCAACATCGTTCGGCCCTCCTGCCGGCAGCCAGGTGTCCGCCGGCTGCGAGGACTTCCCCGGCCTGCGGAGAGCCGGCGCACATCTGCCGCCGCCGGCACGCTCCCTTAGGGCCCCAGCGCAGCTCGCGATGCAGGCAAGTGCTGCGCTACACCTGGCCGGTCATGTTACGGCATAGCTCCTGTGCCGCCAGAGGCTGACGGGTGCGATTCACCTTTCTCGTGCAGGCCCTCTTCTCGCAGCCCTCGAACTCGGCAGCGCCGTCGCAGCCCCTGCCCTTCAGCAGCCAGCCGAGCGCGAGCGCCGAGCCTGCAGCCAGCTTGGCGGACGCCATCGCGCCTGGCCGCGAGCCCCTCGCCAACCCTCTGGCGGCGCTCTTCGCCAGGCGGAGAGGGCCCTCGCAGGCCTGCAGCGAGCCGCCGAGCAGCATAGGCACGGTGCGCGGGGCGGTCGGCACCGGGAA
This sequence comes from Chlamydomonas sphaeroides, assembly GCA_001662425.1. Classification (NCBI taxonomy): domain Eukaryota; kingdom Viridiplantae; phylum Chlorophyta; class Chlorophyceae; order Chlamydomonadales; family Chlamydomonadaceae; genus Chlamydomonas; species Chlamydomonas sphaeroides. Next base: position 55,130 of record BDDC01000242.1, on the reverse strand, counting down.
GCATTGCCAGTGGCTTTGCCCCTGTGTAGGCCGGGCTGAGTCTCCAATAACTGTGCTAAATACTGTGCTACACCCCGCACAATCTCCGCAGTCGCTCCCCTCGCCGTCCAAGCACTCACAGCTGGACCCGCCGTCGGAAGACCGGCTGCTGTGCGGTGCTCCAGCAGCCGTCGGCCCCCGTCCCAGCGCATGCCACCGCCCGGACGAATCGCTCTTCAGCATCTACGGCGAGGACGAGGACGACGCACCCCATAGCGGCGGCCCAGCCCGCCCAAGGCAGCGGCGCCCAGCAGGACCTCGCCGTGGGTCAGACAGCGACGACGAGGCAGAAAGCCCGCTCAAGGGGCTGCTCGGTGACGTGGCCGCCGTGCGGCCGCTGCTGCCGGGACTGCGCCGCCCGCGCCCAGGGAGCCAAGTCACCATGGCGAAGCTCCTCCATCCCTCTGTCCGCCGACGCCTCAGCGACGAGCGTGCCGGGGCCGCAGCTGCGGCCGGCGGAGGTGGCCGCGGCCACGCGGGACGTGCCGCTGGCAGCTTCAGGGACAGCTCGCAGCCCACTGCGGAGGATGAGCTGTTTGCGGCTGCAGCAGCCGCGACCGCCGAGGCCGATGAGCACATGGGCAGCGACGATGACGAGGCTGCGGATGTGGAGGACCCCGACGAGCGGCGGCTGTTGGCCACGCTGCAGCGGAACGATGCACGCAGGCGTGGCATGTCCATGGGGTCTCCGTCGGGCAGCCCATGGCTGCATGAACCGCAGGAGGGCTGCGGCGACAGCGGAGGCCCCGGCGGCAGCAAGCGGCGGCGGCAACATGGGGTTGAGCCAGCCTCGCTGGTGGCACGAGCAGCCGCGCAGACAGTGGCCGGGTGCGACGACCTTGTCTTGGAGCGCCGCACGCCCGGCGCCGTAGCCGAGGCGGAGGAGCGCAGCGGCCCAGGCAGCGGCACCCGCGTTACACCGCCGCTGGTCCAGCACCAGCATGGCGGCACTGACGCTAGCGGCCACGGCAGCGACCGCGGTGCTGGGGAGCCCACCGAAGCTGGGGGCGACGGCGGGGCAGCTGCCGCAGACGAGGATGACGACGACGATGTGCTTATCACCGGCGAGCTGCCAGCGAGCGGCCGAGCCGACTTCCATTCGGTGGCGCACGTCGAGGGGTACATGGAGGTGGCGCGGGCAACAGTGGACCGCATGCAGCGGCGCCTCAAGCCAGCGGGCGCTGCCGCCGCTACGACGTCCACACCGGGCACGGGGGGCCGCAGCACGCGGCCCGCCGCGGGCGCCGCCAAGCCCTTCGGCGAGTTTTCCTTCACACGTAACGCGCCCAAGCGCCGCGGCGGCCCCGTCCCGCGGCCGGCCGCAGCGGCGGCAGTGGCGGCTAGCTACCGCAGGAGCGTGTTCGTTGCACCAGGCGCCGCGCAAGGCGCTGGCGAGCGAGAGCAGCCCCCCGACGGTTGCGAGCGCGATGGTGGGGGCGAGGGCAGCGGGAGCGCTACCGTGCGGCCGGCGCTGGTGGACCTCACGCTGCGGGCGCCGTTTCAGGTGCCTCGGCGCGCCGGCGGCAGTGCCGCGGCGTCAGGAGCCGGCACTGCCGGCCGCACGAGCGTGGCGACAGCCAAGCCGTTGGGCATGGACCTGCAACGCTTTGCGTTCAAGGTTAAATGACAGCACGGGGGCAACGACGTGGTGCATGCCCCCCCCCCGAGGTAGTATCACCGCCGGCGGGCTTCCCATTCGGACGTGGCCAGCTTCCCAGGCTTGCAGGTCGGACCGCGGCATTCGATGCTGGGGGAAGGGACAATGACTGATAAGCCTCGGCGATGTTTGCGGCGGCGGCACTCCAGAGCTCGTGGGTTAAGTGTCATGGTAGACTCGCGCTCTTTCGTTAACGCTATGCTAGTGCATTGTTGCGCGGCCACTCAGTGTATGCGTGCCTTTGACGGCACGTGAACGGACTTGGTACCTCACTCTGTCGCAGTCGCGGCGGCAGTCGGTGACCACAAGTTAAGCTGATCAAGTGACATTATGTGCACGGTCGCTGAGGCCCGTTTTTCACCGATGTCGCGCGCTCGGCGCCAGGCGGTCAGGCAGCCCCCCCCCACAGTGTGCGCGCGGCAGCGCATCACGAAAATATACGCAAGGCAGCGGCATCAGCCCAGCCTTGTCGGGCGGCTGTTTGTTCGTCGCGGGCCCGCCGTACTTTCGTTGGCAGGCGGTGTTCTCGGCGGCGCCGGCGCACGCGCAAAGCACACCACAGGAGCCACTGGCCCCCCTAAGCTGCATGCAGCCGCTATCACGAGCACCGAGCAAGCGACGTAGAACGTATCCTGGCGCGAGCGCCTAGTTTCGCCAACGAACCAGCCCTAGGCGCCTTCAACGCACGACACGTCGCGCCACTATCAAAGAACGCAGGTCACCCTGACAGCACGGCGCAGGTCCGCCGCCCCGCTGATTGAGGGTGAGCTAAGCTTATCCGCCGTGATGCAAGCGCATGCCATCCCCTCGGCTTGAGGTTTTGCAAGTCCACTGGCATGCAATAAGGGCGGCACCGGTCGTGCCCCGCTTCTTCGTCCGAGCCGTGAGAAGTGCGAAGAATCCGCCGCCCAGGACGCCCACCTCCGCTCCACCACTTGATCGTGCTCATCCTGTGGCTGCGCCACACTAGGTTCTGGTGCTAGGCCTGGAAGGAGCTGGCGCCATGCAGCAAGGGCATCAGCTGCTGCATCCGCAAACCCTTGCTGCGCTTCTCGAAAAAGCTCTTCATAGTAAGTCTTTCGCCATGGTTTGGCTCGCATCACGGGTAATCCTGCCGTTGAGCGCGGCAGTTCGGTGCCGAATCGTCGCGGCGCGGTCCGTTGACGCTTGGTGCGGCAAACAAGGAATCTGCACCCTTGGTGCGCAAGGTTTAGGCGCTAATGCACTCATTGGGCGCGTTCCACAGGAGGGCACGACGTACCGCCGTCAGCAGGCGGCGCCGGTGGGTCAGGCCGCGCGGCGGCCGCAGCGCGAGCCGCGCTCGATGCCGCGCCTCCTCCTCCCGGCGCCGGTGGTGGTGGCGGCGGCGGCAGCCGCGGTGGCCGCCCCAGCGCCGCCAGCAATGCAGCGCACGCGCGCCTTAACGACCTGACCGCCGCGGCGCATGCCGCCGCCGGCGCCCGGGCCTACGCACTACAGCTGGCGGACCACGTCCGGGGCACCGGCCAGCAGCTGCACGGCTACCAGCACCCCCCGATGCAGGTCCGGCCTATGCACATGGCGCCGCCGCCGCAGCCGCCGGTGGCGGTGCGGCTGTCGGCGGCGGCGGCGGCGCAGCTCGACCGCGATCGCGATCGCGACCGCGACGGCGCAGACCCGCCGCCGCCGGGGCCACAGCGCCAGCCGCTGCGATCGCAGCCGCTGCCAATCCCGATCCCGCTGCCCCGCATACGGCTGTACGACTCGAGAGATGCGGGGCCGGCGGCGCCGATGGCGGCAGCGGCGGCGCAGGGCCAGCACGAGCCGGCGGCGGCGCCCAAGCCGCCGGCGCCCGTGGGCGGCGGCATCGTGGCCTTTGTGCGCGATGGCATCCTGTCGCTGCAGGTGCGGCTACTGGCCGGGGGGCGCCAGGGCGACGGCAGGGAAGCAAGTCGCGTGGGCCGCCACGGGATGCCAGCTCCGTAGCGGCGCCCCTCCCTCCTCTCCGAAGCGCGCGCGCCCCCAGCCCTGCATCCACACAAATCACCCTGCTGCCCACCACGACGCGCCCACCCCCCGCCCCGCCGCACCAACCCCCGCCCCGCTGGCCCGGGCCCAGCCTGGGCGCCCGCCCGCCATCCCGGCTCATGGCCAACCCCAACCCCAACCCCAATTCTTCCCTGCGCCGGTGCCCACCCCTCCGTGCCCTCCCCTTCCCCCGCCAGGTCCCCCTGGACCCCGCCGACCTGGTCCCGGGCAGCACCGCCGGCTACGCCATCACCCCAATGGACCTGGCCACCGGGCAGCCCCTAGGGCCCAGCCACCTGGTCAACACGGCGGCGCTGGCGGCGGCCGCCGAGCGCGCCGCCGCGCGGCAGCGGCAGCAGCGCCAGGAGGTGGCGCGGGAGCAGCGGGAGGTGCGGGAGGTGCGGGAGGTGCGGGAGCCGCCGGCCGCGGAAAAGGCGGGGAAAGGTGGCTGGGAGGACGCCGGCGCGGCGGGCGTCGCGGCGGCCGCGGCGGCGGCGGTGGCGGCGTACCGCAGCGGGCACCCGCAGGCGGCGGCCATGGCGGCGGCGGCCCTGCGGCAGGCGCAGCAGCACCAGGCGGCGCTGCAGCAGCAGGCGGCGGTGCAGCAGCAACAGCGGCAGGAGCACAGCGGCGGGCGGCGGCCCAGCAACGAGCACGAGCACGACCCCCTGTACGACAAGGTCCCCGTACTGCCGTACGACGTACGGGAGCACCGGTACGACGGGATGCGGCCGCAGGGCTCCGACGGCTCGCACGGCGACAGAGCGGATGCCGACGCTGACGGCGCCGCCGGGCGGCGGCGGGCGCCGCCGCCGCGCCGCTCCCTAGATGAGGACCACCAGGGAGGCGGCGCCGCCGCCGCCCCCAGCCCCGACCCGTCGGCACGCAAGCGCGGCCGTGAGCGGCAACAGCAGCAGCCCCAGCCCCAGCAGCAGCAGCCCCAGCAGCAGCAGCCTGTGAGCATGAGCGCGCTCGCGGGCATGAACGTGCTGCGGCTGGCGGCCATGGCGCGGCAGGCTGATTCGACCATGGCTGACGGCGGCGGCGGCGGCGGCGGCGGCGGCGTCGAGGACCCCGAGGACCCCGAGTCGGCGGAGTTCCTGCTGCGGCAGCAGCAGCGCTCCGCCGCCGTCGCGGCAGCGCTGGGCCTGGCGCCGCTGCAGCCGTCGCAGCTGGCGCTGCTGCGGCAGGTGCAGGACCACCTGGCGGCGGCGGCGCAGCGGCGCGACGACGATCGCGCCGCCGCCGCCACGGCGGAGGACCGCGACCGCGAGCCCTCTGGCGGCGCCGCTGCGTCCAGCCCCAAGGGCCGCGGGGGCGGCGGCGGACCCGCCAGTAAGGCCATCGCCAAGGTCGCCGCCGCCAAGGAGGAGGAGGAGGAGGCCGTGGGCGACGACCCCGACTTCGACACTGTCGGCGGCAGCGGCCGCAAGCGGGCGCGCAAGAGCGGCGGCCGGGGCCACGAGGGCACCGAGTCGGAGGCCCGGCTAGTGGTGGAGGGGCCCAGCGGCAAGCTGCTCAAGCTGCGGCCGGGGCCGGCGGCGGCCAAGAGCACGGGGGCGGTGCGCTACCGCGGCGTGCGGCAGCGGCCGTGGGGCAAGTACGCGGCGGAGATCCGCGACCCGCTCAAGGTGGGCTTGGCCGGGGGTTGTAGTGGGCGCTGGCACGGAGGGATGGAGCAAGGCACGGGCGTTGAGGAGGGCGCGGAGAAAGCGGAGGGCTTGGAAGACACAGCTGGCCGCGGCGGGTTGGGAAGGGGCGCGTGCATGCAATGACGGTCACGGAGGCGGAGCGAGGCTGTTGAAAAGGGCGGCACCAGCGGATGGGGCACTGCCACCCGCCTTGTTGCTGGGCCGGGCTGGAAGGCCCCTCGAGCGTTCCTCATTGACGCAGCGGGCTCTCAGGCTCAACTGCCCCCCCCCCCCGCCCGCTCAACTGCCGCCGCAGGGTGGCCGCCTGTGGCTGGGCACCTTCGACTCGGCGGAGGAGGGTGAGCTGGGGAGGGCGCGCAGGGGGCGCGGCCCCAGGCATGTGCGCAGGGGCTCGCTGCGCTTGCGCCAGGCCGCCTCCGCAGCCTGCAGCACCTGCTGACGGCCCTCCCACGCCTCTCCGCCTCCCACCCTCACAGCCGCACGTGCCTACGACGAGGCGGCCCGCACGCTGCGCGGCTCGGCGGCGCAGGTGCGGCCACAGCCCATGCATGCACTCCAGTGATATCGGTATTAATGACATATACATATACTTACATATATAAGGTATAATGATGTAGCAGTTGGCTCGGCGGCCCAGTTGCGGCCACGGCCGCTACTTCAGGTCCCCGCCCTAGCTGCCTAGCTACCTAGCTGCCAGGGCCCCCGCGTCAGGGAGCAGGGGCGCCTCGTCCACAGCTGGCGAACAGCTGGCTGGCACCTGGGGGACTTGTGGTCGGGGTGCAGGGACGGGAGGTCGCCAGCCTGGGGCCCTCGCGAGCAGATGCCTGGTGCCGCTCTCCACAGCCGCTCCCTGCCCCTGCCCCCGCCCCCGCCGCTACCCTCCGCAGGTCAACTTTCCCATGCCCGGCGAGCGAGGCTACGGCAAGCGCGGCGCCGCGGCGCCGCCCGGCGCTGCCGGCCCCGCCAGCGACGACGACGGCAGCGACGATGGCGACGACGGCGGCGCAGGGTGAGCACGGGGGCATGGGTGCCTGGAGTTTGGGGGCCTGCCGGTACTGCCATGGGCGACTGTGGCGGCGGGTCGGCCTCGAATGAGCTGGACGAAGCAGCATAAGGCGGTCGAGGGCGCCCCCCCTCCAACAGCGCTCCTGCCCTGCCTGCCCTGCAGCGCCGACGCCGGCGAGGCTTGGGCCGCGTATCGCAGCAGCGCCGGCACCGGCGGCTACCGTGGCGGCGGCGGCGGCGGCTTCCTAGGGCTGTGCGGCCTGGACGCCATCGCCGAGGCCGCCGCCGCGGCGGAGGCGGCCGAGGAGGCGGAGCGTCAGCGCTCGGAGGCTGACGCGGCGGCCAAGGCCGGTGCCGGGCATGTCGCGGGCGGGCTGGAGGGCGGCGCGGCGGCTGGAGCGGCCGAGGCGGAGGCGGAGGCGGAGGCCGAGGCGCTTGCGGGGTTGATGGCAGCGGCGCAGCGGGACCCGCTGCCGGGGCACCAGGAGGAGGAGCAGGAGCGGGGGGCGCCCGCGGACGGCAGCATGGGCAGCCCCGGGGACGTGGAGGTCCTGGGAGTGCACGCAGAGGCGGCCAGCCAGGAGGGCCAGGGGCAGCGGGAGGCGCAGCCGCAGCAGGCGGAGCAGCAGCAGGGGGTGGATGAGAAGGCGCCGCAGGCTGCTGGCCGGCCGGAGGCGGCGGTGCCGGCAGATTGCAGCGGCGGCGGCGGCATCGAGGACGTTCTGGTGCTGGCGGCGGCGGTGGCTGCGGAGGCTGTCAGCGATGCGGAGGCGGAGGCGGAGGCGGAGGAGGAGTCCTCGATTGGAGAGCCACTGCCGCTGCCGGCGGACGGGGACGGCATGGAGGAGGGGGAGGACGTGGTGGGCGGCTTTGGGGCCGGCGGCGCTCCGGCCGTGGTGGCGGCGGTGTAGATGGCGGGGCGGTGGAATGCCGCCCCCCGCGACGTGACAAGAAACATGTCAGCGGTGAGCCTGGGCGGCGAGGCCACCGGCGCGGTGTGTGGGTGGTGGGTGGGCGAAATGGGTAGGTAGGGTGGCGGGCATGGCGGCGGCGGATGAGCCATAAGCCAGGGCGTGTCCTGGTGCATAACGGGCCGATGGCCGGCGAGCGGTTGGGCTGTGGAGGTGACTGTCGGCGGTGCGGTGCGATTGCATTTCATCGTCGGCTGCGTACATTGAGACGGGCTTGGCGCTCGGCGTCCTTCCGGCTGGGTACCTGAGCTCGTGTCCCTGCGCACCGGTAGGCAGCAGAGGCTGCTGCAGCCGCGTCGCGGCCTCCGCACATGGGGCTCTGCACGTGAAGAGTGTCGTACTTCATTGCTGGTGTGTATGTGCAGGCCGCAGCAACTCTGCAACGCGGCCTGGGGGTAGTGTGAGCTGTGGGGCGTGGCGCATGCCAGCCTGTGAGGTGCCGGCCTGTGCGCTTGGGTAGGGCGACTGTCGCGCCTGCCCAAGGCGGCTGGCTCAACTTGACGACCACAAGTTGGGGCCGGCGGCGTGGAGAGGTGTGTGTGATGTATGTGCCGTAGCTAGATAAGCAGTTTCCACGGCACCGCCGTCGATGGCCCTGGACAAGGGGCCAGGCGGGATGAGAGTCAGACAGATATGTGGCGCTGACGTCGGATTGCCCGTTTGTTGGGGGGCGGCCTGGAGTCCCAGGCGGAGGACGGATTGGGGGTACGCCCCGTTTCTGGTGGGGACATACTTGTCACACTGGGCAATGCTGCCAGAAGCGCGATGCTAGGATTGACACCGGCATCAGTGCCCATGTAATGTGATTCTTGGCAGCGGCTAGGGCCTAGGGGGGCGCGGAGGGTGGTACAGTCTGTGCGGCCGGCAGCCCTAGATAAAGGACGGGGTGGGTGGCTACGCTCCTTTTCCCATTCCAAAAGGGACCACATTGTCATGATGCAGGCATCCAGGCAATTGGTACTCCGAGTGAGGTCTTCCCGGCTGTGCATGCCGGGAGCTCGGGGAGGTGCCAACTTGCGGCAGCTCGGCATGTCCCCGACATGTCGCAGAGGTCTGCAACGCCACGCTGAGAGGTACAGTACCTCTTACCACAACACCAGTTGCTGCTTCGCACGCCCTCGCCGCCACAATCGATTGCCGCAAACTAAGAGACAAAGAGATCGCCAAAGCCCACACAACACGCTTATTCAACGCTGTCGGGACGTGATCTGAGCTTTAAATTGCAACGCTCGCTTAGCATCGTATCGCTTGGCCGCTGCGTAGCTCACTCGCCATGGCCGATGAGGCCCCGAGCACGTCGGCGCCCGCGCCTGAGCCTGTCGCCCCTCGCATCGTGGACTATGACCCCATAACTGGCGTGCCTTCGGAGTTCAACGAGTTCCTGCCACCGGACTGCCCCGAGTACAAGCGCTGGAAGACGGCGCAGGAGGGTGGGGAGGCTCTGGAGAAGCTTACGCTAGCAGAGAAAGTGGCTGCTGAGGAGGTTAAGCTACCGGGCGGCAAGACGAAGAAGAAGGCCAAGCCGCAAGTGCTGATAAGCGTCGCGCAGCGGCAAAAGAACAAGTACTGCACGGTAAGGCCCCGAGGACACTCTTCGATGCCCTCGGCCATGTACGTGACTCTGCGGAACGGGGGAGATATTGGGGCAGAGCTCGCCTGGCCGGGGAACGCGGGCGTCCGGCCACCCCTTACCGTGCGCCACGTACCCCGCCCTGCCGCAGACCGTGCAAGGCCTGGAGCTGTTTGGCGTCAAGCTCGCGGAGGCGGGCAAGCTGTTCGGCAAGAAGTTTGCGTGCGGCGCGTCGGTGGTGAAGACGGCGTCGGGGACGGAGCAGATTGAGATGCAGGGCGACTTCCTTACAAACATCCCCGACCTGCTGCTCAAGAACTACAAGAACATCACCAAGGACGACGTCTTCTACGTGGACATGGCCGATGGGAAAAAGAAGAAGGTGGGACGTGTACAGGGCCTTGGCACGATGGACAAAAATGCCAGGGGATCGGCGGGTATCGCAGCCGTTGACACATTGGCCTACCAGCGGCTACTGTGACTTGCAAGCGTATCGTGCATCGTTAAGCCGTCGAAACATGTGCTTTCTCACGCTGCTGGCGCCTGTGCCCCGCTCCGCAGAACTACTATGCGGATGGCGGCGACGAGGAGGAGGACTAATGCGCTCGGCGCCAGCTGCGGTGCTAGCCGACGGTGATGGCTACCCCCTGGCCGGGATGTGCAAGGGCGGATGCCGCCCGCGAGCCGGGAGAGTGCCGGCAGTCATATGACGAAAGGTGGGAAGGCGGCTGTGGTGCAGGAGCAGGCTGAGGGCGTGTGCGGGGTCGCACGTGCTCATCCACTGCATCCCTGGGGCATGTTGGAGGGTGCGCGGGCGTGCCAGGCCGATACTCGACTGGTGTGGCCTGGACGGACGCTGCAGGGTTCGCGGACGTGCACGGCGGGCAGCGTGGGCGGCGTCGGGCTGAGCCTGAGCTGGCCCGCGCGAGGATGGGCGCTGAGGGCCGTGGCCTGGAGCGCGCACACGCAGCCCGCGCTTGGCGTTGCGGTGCGGTGCGGTGCTGAGCAGCGCGAGGATGTGGACTTTTCGAACTCCACCGTGTAACAGCGGGGCGCCTGTCTGCCTGGTCCTGGGGCCCATGTGCGTGCGCCACCTGCCCACACTCGTGAGTCGTGACGTCGTCAGAATAAGACGAAGCCCACTGCCATAGCGGCGGTCGGTGCGCTGGCCATTTGATTGCGAAGGGTGGTCGTGCCAGACGAAACCCCTGCAGTTGTGCCAGCCCAAGGCAATGATATTCAACGCCGTCAAGCGAACCGGGCGTGCGGAGTTCGTCACTTGGCGTTGGCAGCTGGGCCCGGTTTCTACAGTACAAGGGCCCGGAATGTGACGGCGGAGATGACCCATGGGCTGCAAGGGACACGATTGGCCTTGCGGTTGCGGTACCTGCGCTGACGGGCTGCGGATCACCGCTGCTGCGATCGTCAGGTCACAGGCTCTGGGCTTTTTTCCCTTGCAACACCAGGCAGGCGGTGGCGAGTGGGCCGCGCAGCTGGCCGGCGTGCCGCCCCACCGCCGCGCTGCTCTGACGGCAGGCATGCGTTTGATCGCCACGTGCGTATGAACGGTCGAGGCTGGCGGCGCAGAGAGCGAGCGCCAAGACACGCCCTGCCGCGAGATCGCTTTGCCCGTGCCGCCGCGCAAAACATGCTGCACTGCGATGCGCAACTCCGGCGCTGCCCACGAGTGCAGCTTTAGGGCCCCTGAAAACGGGAACAGAGCCCAACCTGCCCCCACCTGCCACATTCGCTTCCCAGTCCCCAGCAGCCCCACAGGGCACCCCTCAGGCCCACCTTGGCAGAGCCTTGCTGGTGGGAGGTAGGCGACCTGCCGGTGAAGCCGTTGAGGGCCCGATGCCAGCCGTAACGTCGCACAGCCATCGGGAACCGCCGCAGCGAGCGGGTTAAGGGCTTAAGGCTTGGCAAGCAGGGGGCTGCAGGGGGCCGGGCGGGTCTTACAGCCACCCGCACAGCCTCCGATAGCGGCGGCGCCACTGGCCAGCCTCCTGCCACTGGCCTCCCATGCATGCATAGCTGCTGTCGAAGCCGGGGGGCCACGGCGGGCCCGGTGTCATGAGATGGCCTCTGCAGCTAGCGAACGGGCGGCCTTCCTGGGCCGGGCAAGCCAAGGCGGCATGCGGCACATGGGGTGGGGTGGGGCGCGGGCTGTGCTGGGGCCTTTCTCTTGAAGCCGTGGGTGCGCCGGTGCGCCGGGGTCTGCAGGGAACGACAGCCACGGACAGCCCGCCACGCCCCAGCCCTTGTAAGCCCTCCCAAGCCGCTGGCCTGGTCCCCTGAAACAAAACTTGGCTCCGGCCTTCGACTATGCCTTCGCTGCCACCTTTGTGTTGCTATTCGTTACAAGCTCAGCGGCGGGCGAGTAGATAAAGGCGAGCTCAGGAATTCGGCGAGCTGTCGGCCGCTGTTCATGATTTTTTGATCTGCACCAACTGCTGGGATCACCTACGACTTCTTTTCCGCTCCCCACCAAGCGTGACTAACTGGATGTAAACGACGCTTTTGGGGGCGAGCCATGCACCCATGTGCAGCTGGGACAGGTTTTGTGAACCTGGGACCCCCCTGGAACCTGGGACCCCCCTGGAACCTGGGACCCCCCAGAGGCACCCGGGTACGAGGTAGGCGGTGCCCCAACCGCACATGTCCATAGAGTGAGTGCAGGTAACCTGGTTTTTTTCTTTGTGCAGCTCCTTGCACACTGCCTTAGTGGCCAGGAGTTCTCCCGGGCACCGGCTTGTTGTGAGGTGGTAGGGCGCCTGCGTTCAAACGCCTTCAACTGAGGTAGCCCAAATTGATGGGGGCGGCCGGCAGGCCTAGATGGAGGACGGGCGCGGGGGGGGAGGGGTAAACGCCCTTTTCCCCATTCCGGATGGAGGGCCACCTTGTCCCGGGCACCCATCTGGTAGCGCCGCCGTGGTACCCAGTAGAGGCATAGGCATATAGGCATATCGCTGAGCGCACACCGGGTTTCGCCACAAGGCGCTTACGTCTGTGCTGGCAGCAGGCAGCGAGCAGCGCAGGCGCGTTGCTTAACCGCCGATGCGTAACACGAGTCGCGTCTTGGCAGACGCTCCAGTAACGGCCGAAACGTAAAATTCCTGGTTGAAAATCTGCAGCGTCATGCATGTCACCTGCGCACGTGGGGTTATCCCATTGGGAATTCTTTGACACGCTGGGTGTGCAGTAACCTGGGAGCATACTGGGCGCCGACGCCTTGATGAGCTCTTTCGCAACAATACTGGACGATTTCACTCTTCGCACGAAGTAAACTGCTGATGCGGAGAGTGGAGGGCGTCGGGGAGTTGAGGTTGTTGCCGGGTTTCGCCGTGTGTGTCAAGCGTAAATTTATAAATGATGAATGACATGCTTACCGCCGAGTCAGCACGCCACGTCCACATAGGAAATCTCACGGCAAAAAGATTGCACTGCAGCATACTTGGGCGAGGCCAAACGACAGCAGAATCCTAAATACCTAGGGTTGCTTGCAGCCGTGAGCCTCACGCTGCCATCGATCACTCACGATGGAGCGCTTGCAGGTCCTCTCGCGCCAGCTGACGGCAGGTTTGTCCCGATGACGGACGCTTTCCGGAAGCAGCAACCGGCGCGACAGCCGGGCGCACCGGCTGTGCCCGCCAGCGCGCTTGTGACATTAGCCGCTTGATCCGTCCGTGTCGAGTTCGCTTCACGAGGGTGGAGACTCGCGATGTGCAAGGAGTACATGCCACGCCCGCACGCCGGCACGCCCTGCGGCACGCGTTGTCGCGCATTGAGGGACCGTGCCTTGCTGTGGGCTGGCTGCAGGTGCCGCAAATGATGACCGGGAACCGCTGCTGCGTACTCGCGAGGAGTACCTGGCCATGTGGAAACGGTCTATTCAGGACCCTGAGGGTGAGGCCGTGACCGACCGCGCACGTGTCGAAAGTCGGGTCAGCGGCTGTCGGGGCAAACCAAGGCAAATCATGGCAGATTCCTAGCTGTCGGCCTATCAGCTGGTCAGCGCGGGGGGCCGCCAGCAGCGGGGGCGGCCCGCCGCCACAATCACTCCTTCCGAGGGACTCGGCCTCCCTTAGCCGACAGCCAGCCACATTTGCGTGTTCCATTGCATCCATTGCTCAAGCGCCGATCACCGGTCCGCTCCAACCCATGTGCTCTGCTCCCTCGCGCCTGCAGGCTTCTGGGGCGACTTGGCGCAGGGCTTCTACTGGGAGACCCCGGTACGCCGCGGCCTTGCGCGCCGGGCCCGGGAACCCCGGCATCGCCCCGCGCCCCCGCCGCATGCCCCTCCAGCCACCTCGCTGACGCCTGTCCTGCTCCCGCCCGCGGGCCCCCCACCTGCCCAACCCCGCAGTTCCCTACCCGAGGGCATATGCAGGTGCGCCGCTGCCGCCGAGCAGCAGCGGAAACACGGCCCGCACGCCCGCCACCCGCACAACACCACTCCCGCTCCTCTTGCTGCGCATCTTCCGTCGCCCGCATTGCACCTGCGCGCCTCCCGGCCTACCCCCGCATCAGCACCCGCCCGCAGCTCGTCGATCCACACTCGGCAGACCACCTTCGGCAGTACGCAGCGCCCAACACCCGACTTGCCCTACCGGCCTGGCGCACTTCCCTTCCTCCCCTCCCGTCCCTCCATTCCTCATCCTCCTCGCCTCCCTCCCCCTCCCCGCTCCCCCCTCGCGACCAGTGCAACACCGACCTGCGGCAGGGCCCCGTGTCCATCGCCTTCTACCGCGGCGGCACCACCAACATGTCGTACAACTGCCTGGACCGCTGGGTGGCGGCGGGCCGCGGCTCCAGCCCCGCCATCTTGTGGGAGGGCAACGAGGAGGCCGAGCGCCGCTGCCTGAGCTACAAGCAGCTGCTGCACGAGGTCTGCCGCCTGGCCAATTGGCTGCGCGAGGCAGGCGTGGCCAAGGGCGACTGTGAGTGGGCCGGTGGCCGTGTGCGCGGATGTGCTGCCCCGCGGCCTGGCCCCGCGTCCTGCCGTACGCCGCACCCAGGGCGCACCCTGCCTGGCGCACGTGCCTACCGCGCCCAGCCCTTATAACGCGATAATGTAATGATGTGCGGAATATTAATATTATTTAATAGTATATAAGTGGTGGTAGTGGCGCCCACATCCCCTCCCACACACCGTCCCCCCTGCCCGCCCGCCCCTTCCCTCACTCACCTCCCCTTCCTGCCCCAGCCGTGACCATCTACCTGCCCATGGTGCCCGAGCTGCCCGCCGCCATGCTGGCCTGCGCCCGCATCGGCGCCGTGCACTCCGTGGTGTTCGCCGGCTTCAGCGCCGACAGCCTGGCGCAGCGCATCCTGGACTGCGGGTGCGAGGGGGCAGCGGAGGGGGCGGCAGCAGGGACCCGCGAAAGCACGGGCGGCAAGGGCGGCGGCAAATGCCGCCTGCTGCGCGCCGTCGCCGTGCGCACCAACCTGCCCCACCCGCCACCGCGCCCTGCTCATGGGTCCCCACTTTCGCCTGCTTGCCTGTCCTCCCTCCCCTCCCTCCCCTCCCTCATCCCCCCCCCAAGATCCAAGGTGGTGCTGACGGCCAGCGGTGTGCTGCGCGGCACCAAGCCGGTGGCGCTCAAGGAGATTGTGGACGCCGCCGCCAAGATCGTGGCCAAGCAGGTGGGCGGCTGGCGGAGGGTGTCGTCCGGTGCGGCAGCGCCGGCTCCGCAGCCCAGCCCCGCGGCCGGCGCCGTGCGCTCGGCGGCCCTGCGCGCTGCACCTCATGTCGCATCTGGCCTCGCTGCCAGCCCGTGACCGCATGGCACCCACGATGCCTCCTTCTCTCCTGCAGGGCAAGGCCGCGGCCCTGACGCGGGTGCTGGTGCTGGAGAACCCCGCCGCCGTCCCCGAGGCCGCCACGCCCTGGGTGTCCGGCCGCGACGTGTGGTGGAGCGAGGCGGTGCCGCTGCAGGTGAGGCGGTGGAGCTGAGGGGCTGGGGGCCTGGGGGTAGCATGGGCACCCTGTCCCGAGGCGGAGCCATGGGCAGCTGCGAGGTCGCCCCCAGCGAGAGTCACACCGGTGGCCACCACCTGCTCACTGCTCACTGCCCACTGCTCACTGCTCACTGCCCACTGCTCACTGCTCACTGCTCACTGCTCACTGCTCACTGCTCACTGCTCACTGCCGCCCCCTGCACGCTCATCCCGCCCTCCCCGCCCCGGCCGCAGCCCGCCACCTGCCCGCCCGTGTGGCTGGACGCGGAGGAGCGCTCCTTCCTGCTCTACACCAGCGGCTCCACCGGCAAGCCCAAGGTGGGGCAGGGGCCGGCAGCGAGGGCCGTTGTACCCCCACCATGACCTCAGGCCAGCATCGCCCGCTGCCTCCTGCGCCCGCAGCCCGCCTCACCTCCCTCCCTCCTCCCTCCTCCCTGCTCCCTCCTCCCTCCTCCCTGCTCCCTCCTCTCTCCCCCCAGGGTGTGGTCCACACCGTGGGCGGCTACATGGTGGGCACCGGCGTGTCGTGCCGCTACTTGTACGACATGAGGCCCGGCGACGTGGTCTTCACCACCGCCGACTGGTGAGGCGCAGCCGGACGTCGCCCAGGGGCTCCTCGCCGCCCCTGAGCCGCTGCCGCCACTCCCTTGCACTGCGGCCTACCGCATAAGGCCCCGCGCCGCTCACCCACCGCCTCCCTGCCCCCACCCCTACCCCCCAGCGGCTGGATCACGGGCCACACCTACCTGGCCTACGGCCCCCTGCTGTGCGGCGCCACGTCGCTTATCATGGGCGGGGTGCCCACCTACCCCGACGGAGGCCGCGTGTGGCGCATGGTGGAGCGGTACCAGGTGCGCGCACACACGGGCGCCGCCGCCCGCCCCTGCAGCACCGCTAGCGGCCGGGGCGGAGCGGGAGGGGCCGGCCTCACCGCTGCCCGTGCGGCCGCCCCGCATGACGTGCTGCCTTGACCGCTGTGCCGCTGCTCAGACACGTGCCCCCCGCCTCACCCCACCCCAACTCTCCACCCGCAGGTGCGGCAGTTCTACACGGCGCCCACGCTGCTGCGCTCGCTGCTGCAGCTGGGCGACGCCTGGCCGCGGCAGAGCGACCTGGGCTGCCTGCGGCTGCTGGCCAGCGCGGGCGAGCCCATGAACGAGCATGCCTGGCACTGGTTCCACGAGGTGCGGGGGCATGGGAGGGAAGAGGGGCGAGGGGAGGAGTGGCCGAGGTGGAGGCAGGGGCTGGACCTGTGCGGACCTCCGCATCCTCCCTCCATTTCCTGCACTCCCTTTGTCGCGTCCTCGCATCATGTGTCAGCAGCTCTCCCACGACCCCAGCCGCGCCTCGCCTACCGGTGCCGGTCCCTGCCCGCCCCGCAGACGGTGGGCGGCGGGCGCTGCCCCGTGGTGGACACCTGGTGGCAGACGGAGACGGGCAGCGCCATGATCGCGCCGCCGCCCGCGCACTGGGTGGGCGCGCGAGCGGGCGCCGCAGGTGCGAGCAGCTGGCTGCGGAGTGGGGGGCCTGCAGGAGCGGGGCTGGGTGCCTGCGTGGGTGGCTGCTGCAGCATTCCCCCAACCCGTGTCGAGCCGCCGCCAACCCACCTACCCCGCCCAACCCTCTCTCACCCCCCATTCCCCACACACGCAGGCCTGCCGTTCTTCGGGGTGGACCCCGTGGTGCTGGACGCCAACACCGGCCAGCCGCTGGCGGGTGAGGCCGCCCCCGGGCTCATGCGGTGGCACTGCAGGGGTCGCACCGCGAGGGCGTCGTGCTGCCCCATGCAACCTGTTGGCCCTGGCCGCACCCGGCCCGCGACTCACCCCTGCGCCGCGGCTCCACCGTCGCCCGCCCTGCCGCAGCCGATGGCCCGGTGGAGGGCGTGCTGGCGCTGCGCGGCGTGTGGCCCAGCATTACGCGCACGCTGCACGGCGACCACGAGCGCTTCGAGCAGGTCTACTTTGCGCCCTTCAAGGTGGGCCGCACCGGCTGCGCGCAGCCGAGCGGCGCCCGCAGCTGCGCGCAGCCGTGGGCGCCTTGCGCGCGCCGGTGCTGCATACACCGCTTGCGCCTCCAATCTGACACAACAAGGAGCCCACCGGCATGAGCTATTGTTCACCTGTGTCGAGTTGTGACGCCTGTTGATGCCCGCTGGCGCCCCGCTGTGTTCCCCAGGGCTACTACTTCACGGGGGACGGCTGCCGCCGCGACGCGGACGGCCACTACTGGATCACCGGCCGCGTGGACGACGTCATCAACGTCAGCGGTGAGGGGGGCAACATGAGGGGCTTTGGCGAGAGATTGAGATGCTCACGTGGCGCTCCTGTCTGGGTGCGCCACGGCTCACCTGCCCCTCCCGCGGTGCACCGCCCCGGCCAGGCCACCGCATCGGCACAGCCGAGGTGGAGAGCGCGCTTACGGAGCACGCCGACTGCGCCGAGGCCGCCGTCATCGGGTGAGGCACCTAGCCGGGGTTGGCAGCGGTGTCGCAGCATCCATGCGGAGCTGCACGGGCGCCGCCGCGGCACTTCATGCCGCGGGCGCCGAGGCCCATGCTGCCTGCGCAGGCAGCTGCCGGCAGTCACTGCGCTGTGCGAGTCACTGCGCTGTGCGAGCACGATGGCCCCGCCCCCTGCCCTCCCTGCCCTGCAGCGTGGACCACCCGGTCAAGGGCCAGGCCATCTACGCCTTCGTGACGCTGGTGGGCTCCAGCCACCAGAACGACGCCATGCGGCGGGTGCTGCTGGAGCACGTGCGCAAGTGAGGCGGGGCGGGGGGGCGGGAGAGGGAGGGAGATGGAGGGGAAGGCAAGGGACGGGGCGACGGAGGGACGGGGCGACGGAGGGATGGGGCGACGGAGGGGGCGTGCGCGCGGCGTCGGGGAGGCGCTGGGAGGGGCGCGCAACCCGCGGGCGCGCGCAGCCACCTCACGCCCTCAGGACCGCTTTGACGTGGGCCCCCGCTTGTGCGTCCCTCGTCCTCGCCCCTCAGGAGCATCGGCCCCTTTGCGGTGCCCGACGTCATCCACTGGGCGCCCGGGCTGCCCAAGACGCGCAGCGGCAAGATCATGCGCCGTGTGCTGCGCAAGATCGCCTCGGGTGCGTCGTGCGGCGGGCGCAGGGGACGGGGGCCCCGAGCCCGTGCCCGTGTGCTGAGTCCATGTGGCCTACCCGACCGGTGCTCTCGTGGCTGTAAGCGTTGCAAGGAGATGGGGTCAAGACCGATGTGTGCCTCCCCGAACGCGGCCCCCTGCAGGCGAGGAGAAGGAGCTGGGCGATGTGTCGACGCTGGCGGAGCCGGGCGTGGTGGACATGCTGGTGCGGCTGCGGGGCAAGTAGATGAGGGGCCTGCCTGGAGCCTATGTAGGTCCTAGGGCCTACCTAGGGCCTATCTAGGCGGCGCGCAGGTGCTGCCTAGGTAGCACGTGGGGAAAAGCGGCACGCAGCGATAGGCGGCACGCAGGAGGGCGCGGAGCGCGGGAGCGGAGCGGTGCAGCGGTGCAGCGAGGGCGAGGCGCGGCGGCGAGGTGTGCGGGCGCGCAAGGGAGGGAGGAGGCGGCGGCGCGCGCCGCCTTCGGCTGGCGGTCCCCGCCTGGTAAGGGGGCTCGGAGGCGTGGTGCTCGAGGCCATCCGCCTGTGATGGCATACGCAGAAGCGCGATGAGGGTCAAAGTGGGCTGGCGGCGGTGAGGCTGGCGGCGGTGCGCCGGCCGCGGGCCGTGGCGACTGCTACGGGCATCACTAAGCAGACGCTGCGGACGTGCCCAGGCGAGGAGGGCAACGCGGTGTGTGGTTAGGATCGGCGGTACGTGTGCGGTGTATAACGCTTGGCGGGGCGGGGCGGGGGGGAAGGTCAGCGGCGCCACTTGCGCCGCTCGTGCGCTGTTGTGGCGCCAGCGCGGGCTCGCGAGCAACGGTGTCGTCAGGGCTGGCTGGAGGTGTTGCGGAGGCTGGCGGTTGTCACCTGGCGGGATTGGCATGTACATGTTTCGAACTTTCGTGTGAAGCAGGGCGGCCACTGGCTGTCTGGGATCCTGTGACGAGCAACCGCTTTCTGACCGCGTTGTGTCACGTCTGGTGTACTTACTTACGGTTGGTTAGTGAGCGTGGTGCGCGCGGCCCTCGGCTGCTGCTGCCGCTGCTGCTGCTGCAGCAGCTTCTTCTGGCGCCAAGATGGGTGCTCAGAAGCTTCGTGTCGGATGTTGGGTATGTTGTACAATAGGATGTGTTGGCAGATACCCGTCGCGCCTGCAGAGCCAAATCCTTACTAATAATCGTTGGCGATGCGGGGTTAGTGACTGGCTTCGGAGTCGGGGTGCCTGGGCCCTGGGGTGGCCTGAGCTATGGAGCGTGTTATAAACGTGGTGTGGTTTTCAAACGGGTGTTGGTCGAACCGGGTTGTGGTGTCTCCCGTCGTCCCGTGTTGAGTCAGCACGGAAGTGGCGGTCAGCACGCATCACAGCTGCCGACGCCAGCAGACCCAAAATGCGTCCGATCCTAGAGCAAAGAGGTGATATCCGGTATGTACAGACGCAAGCGAACCAGCCGCACCAACGATTGTCGGCAGAGCTTAGGTACGCCGCCTCCAGTGAAGGGCACCGACCGTCGAGTGGACATTGCAGCGCACCAGACACTGCCGCCTCCCTACCGCCCAACAGCTTTTGGGTCATGCACTGCCCTCGTAACAACGCTGGCTCAGCGGTGTACGTGTCGCCAGGATCACAACAGCCACCACGCAGGGCAGCCCTGCATCCGTACACGCAAGTCCCTGATTGCATACGAGCTCTCAACGTAACACCGCAGCGCTCAGCTCACACCCGCCCCTGAGCAGCAACCCCGCCCAACCGCTCGCACCCCCTCCCACGACGGCTGTACGCCGGCGCCCCTCTTGACCGACAGTCGCTACCGGCCTCCCACGAAGCAACCTTCATTCCCGGAGGCACGGCCCTCGCAACGGCCACCACCAGCCACCACGCTCAGCCGCTAGACTTACTTTCGCAGGGCTTCCAATGTTAACCCATTCATTATTGGTCCTCAACGAAGAGCGCACCAGGGTGGCCTCCCGCCTGCCACCCGCGCGCTCGCTCCTGACAGTCATCACGCAGGCCACCCACCCAGCGCCCTCCCTGCGCAGTTGGCAATGCAAAGACATGCGCAGCTGCTGGGCGAGTGGCGGCGGCGGCAGTGGCGGCCGTGGCCGGGGCACCGCCGGCTCGGAATGCCACGGCCGCGGCGCCGCTGTGGTCGCCAGCCGCCGGCTGCAGAGGCCCTCCCGCCCGCGTCACGCCAGAGCGCCTCCGCCAGCAGCCACCGCAGCCACCGCAGCCACCGCAGCGGCGCCGCCCGCAGGCGGCAGCGCCCTCGCCAGGCAGCCCATGAGGTCGGGCCGCTGGCAGAGCGCCGCCGCCCTCTGGGCCTCCTGCAGCGACCCGGGAAGGGAGGGAGCAGACGGAACGGACCGTGCTCAGTAGGCAACTCACGATGGATCCGCACCACGACTTTGCGCTCGCGGCGGAAAACCCAGGTGCGGGTACTAGCAGCTAGTGCGCTGTGCCTCAGCCAGTTCGCCAGCCGCTTCTGTCTGCCTTCCGGCCACCTCCTCCGCCTGCTTCCCCGCCTGCTCCCCAGTCTCTGCCCCCTCCCCGCCCCCCTCCAGGCACGCACGTGCTCGCCCCAGGGGCAGCCCGCCGCCGCCATCCAGCACAGCAGCCGCACCGCCCAGGCCTTGCCCAGACAGCCGTCCACCGCCGCACCAAAGGTGCCTGCGGGGGTTTAGGTGTGGTGGGTTGGGGTGAGCAGGTGGTTGTTGGGCTACGGTAAGGGGCGCGACACGCGCGTCAGCGAGGGGACGGCCGTCGCACCGACCAGGAGCGCACGCAGGACGCTCAGCCGGCGAGCTGGGCGTGCAGACTTGACCGGGTGTGCGCAGCACCCCCATCCCCATCCTCATCCCCAACCTCAGCGGCAGGATAGCGCAGGCGGCGGCGGCGGCTCACCCTCGCCCCAGGGGCAGCCCAGGCGCTGCAGGTGGCGCAGCGTGGGCCAGTCGGGGCCGTGGCGGGCACCCACCGCCGCCAGGTAGGCCTCGCCGCCGCGGCCCATGGGGCAGCCCGCCGCCGCCAGCCAGCTCAGCAACGCGCGGCAGCCGCTGGCGGCGGCGCCCACAAACACGCTGGCGTCCCAGTCGCAGCGCTGCGCGGGGTGGGGGGGGGTGCGGGGTGCGGGACGGGTTCACTCTCCGGGCGGCTCGGTGCGCAGCGGTGTGGGGCCCGAGGGTCAGCACGCCGCCACCCACACGCGTGTGTGTAGGAGTGTGCATGCCGCAAAGCGGCCAGTTCGCTCACCTGGGGACCGCACGCCGGTCCGTTCTCTGCCCTCCCTCCCCTTCGCCCCCTTCCTGCCCCCCCGCAAAGCCCCACCATGGCGTGCAGCCACTGCACTGTGGCCAGGTCGCCCCGCCGCGCCGCCGCGGCCATGGGCGCCACCCCCACCAGCGGCGCGCCGCGCTCCACCATCCACCTGCGGGAGTCGGAAGAGGCGCGCCGCTGGACGGCAGATCGCCGCCATCGCCGCCATCGCGGTGGACATGGCGTAGGCCCCCCTGGCCAGCTCCAGCTAGGTGGCGGCAGGACCCGCGCCCCAGTGCTTGCAGCCTCCACGAATGTGTTCGTAGGCCTTCACCGCGAGCCCGACCCACCTCAGCGCCTTGAGGCCGCCGCGGCCCGCCGCCGCCGTAGCCGCGGCCGACTCGCGGAACGCAAACAGCAGCGGCATGCGCTCAAAGGCCTGGTCGGCAGCCTGCAGGTCGCCCCGGGCCAGCGCCGCCGCCACGGCGCTGCGGCGAGCGAGTCAAGGGCGCGGCAGGCCAATGAGGCCGTTATACCTAACACCTTCTTCACACGGGGGACAGGGCGCGTAGTGGGGCTCGGCCCTCCTTATCGCCCTACCCCCTGAATTTACTGCGAGTCAAGCTCGCTGTAACTCTGTTTCTAGGTTCTTCTTGGTGAAGGCCGCGATGCGGTACCGGCGGCGCGAGGCGGCATTCGAGGGTTGAGGCACATAGCGGATGGCGCCAGACCAGCGGCATACCGGTGCCGGCCACTTACCCTGCCGGGATAGGGCAGCCCCGCTCGCCCAGCCACCGCAGCATGGCCGCACTGCCGCTCGTCCGTGCGCAGTCGTCGCCGCCGCGGCGGCCGCCCGCCGGCGACCCATCAGCAGCCCTCTGCCCCAAGGCGTCGTCGGCCGCCGCCGCCGCCAGCGCCAGCTCGGCGCCCAGCGTCGCGCCCGCCGCCGCCGCCCGCTCCGCCAGGTACCGCGCCGCGTCAAAGCGCCCCGCCGCCGCCGTGCGCCGCGCCGCCATCTCCAGCTCCGCCGCGGACGGCGCCTCCGCCAGCGGCGGGCCCCTGCCGGCCCGGCCCGTGGGCTCCTCCAGCAGCAGCCGCAGCACGGCCACATCGCCGCCAGCCGCCGCCGCCAGGAACAGCTCATCCCGGGCCGCATCCAGGCCCTCGGAGCGAGCCAGCAGGCCCCGCGCCGCCAGCCAGCGCAGCGCCCCCAGCTGCCGGCCCTCGGCGGCCTTGAGGCACGCCCGCGGCGGCACCGCCACGCCCGCCGCCGCCTCCAGCCAGGCGCACACGGCGACGTGGCCGGCCGCCAGCGCGGCGGTGTGGCAGGCGGGCGAGGGTGGCACGCCGGCCGCAGACAGCGCCTGCAGCGCATCCAGCCGGCCGGCGGCGGCGGCCGCTATGGGCGCCAGCTGCAGGTTTATTGCAGGCAGCAGCGGTGCAGGGCGAGTGTTTGCGTTCGGATTGAGCCGCAGGCGGCGGGCACATCGGGGTTCCGGTAGTTGGCGCCGCGTCAACCGCCGCACGAGCCACATGCGGTGGCACGGGAGCCCGCGGCCGCGCCGCACCTGCGCCCCCGGCACGCCCTCCTCCAGCAGCCAGGCCAGCTTGGCCGCCCACTGCGGGTGTCCGCCGCCTGCCACCGCCTGGTAGGCCGCGCCGCCCGCCTCGGCGCTCAGCTCGCCGCGCAGCAGCACTCGCGCGCACCTGGGGGCAAGGGGCGGGGGCAGGAGGGGGAGGCGGGCGCCGGGCATGGGGCACAGCAGGAGAGGGAAGCAGGGGCGGTGGTGGCCGTGGCCGTGCGGGCCGTGGCCATGTGGGGCTGAAGGACAGCGGGGAACACCGAAGGCGCCGCGGCCGTCCGCTTGTGTCAGCGGGGCGCTCGGCATGCCGAGGGCGTGCCGCAACAAACCCCGGAGCACCATACGAAGGAAGGTCGGCCCCCGGGGTCTGGCCTGCGCCACGCACCAAGTGAGGGTGGCCAGCGAGCCGCCCTTGGCTGCGGCTTTGAGAGCCTGCTCGCGGTCCTGCTGCGAGCCGGTGGGGCCGCGACCGACGAGCAGCAGGTGCTCCAGGACGTGCTGCGGGGGCCAGGCGAGGGGAGCGGAGGTCGGGTGTGTGTGCGTGTGTGTAGTCGATGGGGACAGCCCTGGTGCTGGCCCTTGGGGCGCCTCAACTTGCGGGCTGCAGCAAGGCACGGGCTTGCGCTGGGCGCTTACCAGGGCGTCGGCGCCTGCCGCCGCCGCGTAGGCGCTGGGGGCGCAGGGGCAATCCCTTCCCAGCAGCAGCTTGACGCAGGCCAGCTCGCCGGAGGACGCCACCAGGTCAAACAGCTTCACATGTGTGCTGAGGGGAGGGAAGGGTTTGTATGTTGGGAGGAAGGTCCAGCGAGGAGCAATGCCCGCCGGGAGGACAGGGGTGACGAGGGCAGCCCTCGGCGTAGGCCGCCTGTCGCCGGCCGACCCCCAGCGTCGCCAGACCTTGCCAGACAGGTTGGACCAAGGTCGCCGGGGAGCGACGGTACCAGCCCACTCCGTATGCTCGTTGGCCACCCCTACCTCGCCGCCATGCACCAACCTGTACGCTAGTGTGTCGCTAATGACGACGTGCCAGCGCTCGAAGTCGCGAACCGGTATGCCATGCGCCAGGGAGATGCGGCGCGGTAAGCTTGCGAACTCCCGGCTGACCAGCCGGCCGCTCAGCGCTATTTGGTTTTGTGGTAGTTGCAGCAGCACAAGGCGGACCAAGTCGCTGGGCAGCAACGGCAGCTCGGCCGCAACAGCGCAGTCGATACCATCGTTGGTTCGCAGCGCCATGGCTGCAAGTACCTCGTGCATAGACTAGACTATATGAGTCGATCGAATGCCCTGGGTGACCAGAAGGGGCCGGCGATGGGCCAGCTACGCGCGGTGGGCAGACGAACCCGAGGCTAGCGGCGGTTACACTGAGGGCGGGCCACACCAACAGGGAGGTACCGCCACTCGTCTAATGCCTTCGTAGGCAGTGCGAATATAGTGTAGTCTCCAACCAATACCGTCGCGCCTTACAAACGAAGTCCGACAAGGCTAACCGCCATGCGCCCGACACAAATTCCTAGCAGGTCAGCACACAACGCGTCCATGAAACATCATCATGCCTGCTCCACATCCGTTCTTTTGCGCATGGCTGTCCACGCGGTCCCGCTCCCCGCCACACGCAGACCGTACTTTGTTCCACAGCTTGGCGGCTACCCCAGCAGCAGCTTGAGCCGTCCAGCTCATGCGTGCACAAGCATTGCGCCCAACGATGGCCACAGCTCCAGTGCTACCTCCTCTCCGTATGCGTGCTGGCAGCACTAGCCGGGCCCGCGTTGCTGCTGGTACTGGCCGGTGGGGTCGTACTGCCAGTTCGGCGCCGTCAGCAGCTTGCCCTCTGGCGGCAGTGGCAGCCCAGGCTTGATGTTCAGCTCAGGCAGCTGCACCTCGTTGTACAGTTTGGCCAGCTCGGCCAGGCGATCCGCGGGCGGCGGCTGGACGAAGCCGGCGGTGCGGGATGCGATCGCCATGGACACACCGTCAGCGTCAACGCTGCCAGGCGCCCGGCCAGAGTGCTCGGAGAACACCTCGGCATCCAGAAGCACCTCGCTGGTATACTTGTACATGAAGTCCATGAGCTGGTTGACCACACGCGGCTCAAAGTCCTCGACGCCCATGGACCGCAGCAGCGCCTGTATAGTGGCGACATCCTGCGGCTGCCCGTCGGCGCCGGCGTCCATAGCCGCAGCGAACCCGCGCCGCAGCAACGCTGGCGCGGGCTCAGGGAAGGGTGTATGCGCGCTGCGGGCCCCGCCTCCGCTGGCCCGCTGCCGCGGTCACCAAGCAGGTAGCACCGCCGCTAGCTGTCGGCGCTGATTTGAGCCCAAGAGAAGCAAGTTACGGACACAACAGTTGTAGCAGGCGGTCGTCGCCGTCCCAGTTGCGCAAGGGCGTGCTGCAAAAGCAAGATTGCCTTGTGGTGACACTCTTTGGCTTCTGAGCGACAGCGTGTATATGTCAGTGTATATCTGCACGGTGCCTATATGCTGCAGTCCTGAAGTGAGCTAGCAAGTTGTCCGACAGGGACCGCATAAGCTGCCCATGCAGCAAAATTTGTCCTCCCTCATGCGCTCGCAGCTCGGTGTCGTTTCAGGTATCTGTCGTTGCTGTGAATCAAGCCTACTATTACATCACGCCAGCTGCCAAGACCATGCAACTGTGACAGCCGAACACCAAACGCAACGCCCATGGCGTCCGAGGCCACCATTGAAGCTGTGGGGGGTGCTGTTGGCTCCATCATCTCGCTAGCTGCCACGTATCCCCTTGCCATAGTGTCGACATGGCAGGCCCTAGAGACAGCTCATGGCGCGGGCGAGATAGCGACTCCGGAGCTGCGCGCCAAGTACAGCAAGCTGCCCAGCCCGCTGAGGGAGCTCTGCATCGTAAGGAGGCACCGGGGCGTCGGCTCCGAGCCGTTGTCGAGCTGGCACACCTATGGCGGGAAGCCCGTACCCGGGTAGGCGGCACGCGTAGCCAAAGTCTCGCCCTCCTTGTCCCCCCTTCTGCTCTGCAGTACTCGGAGTCCCGAGGATGGCAGTCGCTTTTTGCGGGTCTCAAGCCCTGCCTGGCGGCCACGGTGCGCCCGGCTGCACCCTGCGCAGCGCCGCTCGCCGCCGCTGAGCCCTCGGTGCCGGCTGTTTCGGAAGGCTCTGCGTCGCAGATGCTGCCGGCGGTCGCTGCTCACGCACCCTCCCATGATATCTCCCTCAGGCCGTCTCTCAAGCACTGTACTTTTACCTCTATAGCGCCCTGCGCCAGGCCGTCGTGGTGAGCACAGCAACCCGGCTGGGCACCGGGCCCGCACCAGCCCGGCTCCGTCGTCCTACCACACACCACGCGCAGGGCAGCCCGCGCTCATTGCCCTCGGACCGCCTTACGCTACATCATGCTACTATCTTCCCATCCCCAACTGCACGTTCTTCCCTCGGTTCACCTCAACCCATGCCCATGCCTAGGCCCGCCAGCAGCGCGCCTCCGCCTCCCCGGGCGCGGCCGCTCCTGGCGGCAGCAGCCGCAACGTGGCCATTGGCGTGGCCGGCTCGCTGGTGGTGGCTGGGCTGGCGGGCTGCGGCAACGTTCTCGCCACCAACCCGGTGTGGGTGGTGGCCACGCAACTGCAGGCCGCGCAGCGCCACGCCGACCCAGCCGTGCGCAACCGCAGCGCCTGGCAGATCGCCGCGCAGCTGTACAAGGAGTCGGGCGCGGCGGGCTTCTGGAAGGTGCGACCACGGTCCGCTGCCCCGCATCCAGCAGACCCACGAGACCCTGTCTGCGCCGCTCTGGCGCCGGCTCCGCCTGCTG
The DNA here is from genome assembly GCA_001662425.1 of Chlamydomonas sphaeroides. NCBI lineage: Eukaryota > Viridiplantae > Chlorophyta > Chlorophyceae > Chlamydomonadales > Chlamydomonadaceae > Chlamydomonas > Chlamydomonas sphaeroides. The sequence continues at coordinate 28,545 of BDDC01000242.1, read as the reverse complement.
CGCGCTGGCTGCCCCGCGCTGCTGCCAGCGCTGCCACATCATGCATCATCACGCCTTCTCGCCTGCCGCCTCTGCCCTCCTTCCCCCGCCCTGCCTGCCCGGCACCCAGGGCGTGCTGCCCTCGCTGGTCATGGTGGCCAACCCCACGCTACAGTACATTTTCTACGAGTGGCTCACCGCACGCATGCTGGCGCTGCGGCGCAGCAGGACCGCGGGGGCCAGCGGGTAAGCGCCCGGCCCCGCACCCAGCTGTCCTGCTTCGTAAAAGGCTGCCTCCCCTGCCTGTTGCAACTCCCAAGCCGCGGCCCGCACCATGTCTCACCTTTCCGTATTTTGGTGCCCCTGCCGCCGTCGCCGCCCACCAAAAAATAACCACACGACCACCAGCAAGCCCGGTGCCACCCGGCTCACCACCGGCGACGTGTTCCTGCTCACCGCGTTTGCCAAGCTGGGCGCCACGCTGGTGACCTACCCCATGCTGCTCATCAAGAGCAGGCTGCAGGTACGGCGACTGCTCGCCTTCGGCTGCCTGGGGGCGGGCCAGGGGCTGTGAGGGTAGAGCGGGCACGCCGCCGTGCCGTCGGATCCTGGTGCGACGTGGTGCGGCGTACGGCACTGCCACCCCCACCTGCCCTGGCCCCTTGCGTGCCCCTCCCCTGTCGCCCCCAGGCCATGAACTCGTCCACGGCCCGCGACGCGCGCTACAGCGGCGTGCTGGACGCCGTGGTCGCCATCCTGCGGCGCGAGGGGCTGGCGGCCTTCTTCAAGGCAAGCGCCGCCGGCAGCTCGCTCGCTGCGGCCCCAGCGACATGCGGGAGCGCGCAACACGGCCGCGCAGCTGCAGCGCATGCAGGCCAGCCCCTCCCTTAACCGTTACCCGTGGCCCGGCTGAGCCACATCTGAGCTGTCTCCTCCGCTGCCTCCTCTTACCCACCTCTCAGGGCATGCGGCTCAAGATGCTGCAGACGGTGCTGTCGGCGGCGCTGCTCATGTCCATCAAGGAGCAGGTGTACCTGTCCACACGGGCCGCGCTGGGTGCGGGGGCTGCCGCCAGCGTGCCCGTGGCCGTGGAGGCCACACCGGTGGCGGGCAAGTGAGGCGTCTGACGTGTGGGGCTTGCTTGGCCTGGGGCATGGACAGGCAGTGGGGGGGGCGGCAGGCGGGGTGCTGCGCCAGGGGCTGCGTCAGGGGCTGCGCGGTTCAAGGGATGCGGAATGTGAGTATGGCAGGGAGGCCGACACGGTGAGATCGGCGCGGCAGAGCTGGGCAGGATGCTGGTAGATGCTCAGCCGGTGTGGGGTGTGAACGCTTGATGTGGATACTGGGTACGGTAGCCTGACATGACTCAGCACTGCAACTGGCCGCCGGCAGCCGTGCTAACGAGATCAGCGGCGCAATGCTAGCGTCTTGCGACAGCGACAGTATGTACACGTGGGTTTTGAGTGCTTGCGCGCGTGACGCGATGGACGATAGTGACGGCGTTTGCTTGGAGGTTTGAGTGGGGCGTATGCTGACGGTCGCAGACCAGGGCGGTCGGTGGAAGCGTGGAAGCCGCTGCGCCGGTGCCTGCAGGCGACAACGTATGAGGGCTTGCGGCCGCTGCGAGCATGGGCCGGCGTACCGTATGCTGGTGATGGCAGACCGAGGTTGAGTGGAGACAAAACGACGCTGTGGCAGGAAGACATGGAAGAACATGCCTTACAGAGCGTGTAAAGGCCGCGGTAAAGTGCACTCGGCCCCGCCTATCCCTACTGCAGCAGCACGCAGCGGCTGACTTGAAGGGATGCCAGGCTGCCAGCAGCATATGCTCCCGCACTGCCCTGGAGACGCGCACACACGCAACGCTCCGGACACATCCAGTTACCGCTTGCCGCCACGCAGAACACTCCGACGCACAGCTCCAGCGCACCATGTCGCAACCTGCCGAGTCGAGCCAGTCTGATCTCTGATGGTGTGTATAGCCCATGCAGAGGACGCCTGCCTCACGCCCGCGTCCATTCGTGCCCTCTGGCCTCCGCCCCCGACCCACATGTCTACCTCGGCTACGTGACCATCCGACCCACATGATAAGCGCCGCCGGCGCCACGGCAACACGGCACTAAACGCCGAGTCCAAACTTCTTCGACAGCTTCGATACGGCCGCGTCTGCCAACACCTGCACCTTGCCAACCATCTTTCCGCTCTTCCGCCGACCCTTGGCCGCGACCCTAGGATCGGCCGACCCTAGCAACGCCCATGGCGTCCGAGGCCACCATTGAAGCTGTGAGGGCTGCTGTTGGCTCCATCATCGCGCTGGCTGCCACTTATCCCTTGCCATAGTATCGGCATGGCAGGCCCTTGAGACAGCTCGTAAATCGTTTTCTCCAGCCGAGATAGCGAACCCGGAGCTGCGCGCCGGTACAGAAAGCTGCCCAGCTTGCTCAGGGGACTCTGCATCGCATGGAAGCACTGGGGGCATGGGGCGTCCGCGCCAAGCCCCAAAGCGTTGTCGAGCAGGCACCCCTGTGGCGGGCCCCTGCCCGGGGAGACAACTAGCGTAACCGAAGTTTCACCCCCCTTGCCCCCCTTCTGCTCTGCAGTACTCTGAGTCCCGAGGATGGCAGTCGCTACTGGTAATTGCGGTTGCGAGCCATGCCTGGCGGCCACGGTGCGCCCGGCTGCACCCTGGGCAGCGCTGCTCGCCGCCGCCGAGCCCTTGGTGCTGTCTGGGAAGTCCCTGCGTCGCTGATGCTGCGCACGATATGCCGTTGAACGAGCAATGGACGTGAAAGGTCAAGCTCGGTCTTGCCCACGGGCTACCGGAGCTGGCGGTTGTGACGCAGGCATGTTGCAAACAGGTTGTGGTTGCTCAAAGGTCCGCTACATCCTGTATCCGCAGCACACCGCGGCCGACTCGAAGGAGGTGCAGGACTCCTGAACCCTCCGAGTTCGTCACATCCCGACGACCCAGGCGTTACCCAGGTGCAGCTCTAGCAAGTCACGTCCCAACCTGCCGAGTCGAGCCAGTCTATGCTATGTATGGTGTCAAGTGCAGTGCAGGCACGCCTCCTGCGTGGCCGGGTCGACCCATGCCCCTCTGACCCTGACCCACATGCCAACCTGGCCAGCCGACCCACATGGCCACGTCCCGTCACCTCCTGCTGTCAAGTCCGACTAGCATCGCTGCAACATCCGGTAACCTCTACATGCGGCCGATCCACGGCCCTGTGCGCCTGCCAGCAGTTCGCCTCGGCACGTTTGGACATCTACGGGTTGCGTGAGCCAAGGCCTCTCACTTGAGCATGATGCAGGCCCCCGAGGCCTTGAGGATCTGCGTCTCCTTGCTGTACGTCAGCTTGATGGCGCCCTCGCGCACCACCAGCATCGCGCCGTAGCGCAGCGGCTTGCTCATGCTGCCGAAGAGGGTGCACAGGTCGTCCTCGTTGGTCTGTGGGCGCACGGCGCGCGCGGGGTGAGCATGAGGGCCGGAGACAGCACATGTTGGCGTGGTGATTGTGCACTGCCGGCTGACCATGGGGGCTGGGTTGCCGCGCTGCATCCCAGCACACACGCCCTTCTACTGTCGAACCAGCGTGGAAGCCCTTGCCTCGAGCACACTGGGCGCACGCACCCACCTGCACGGCAACCTGCTTGGGTCCGTTGCTGGCCCGCTTGAAGAGTTCGGGCCCCAAGAGCCCCTTGACCTGCTCCATTGTGAGGTTGGGGATCTCTGCCGTGATGCGGGAGCTTGAGCCTGTGGGGGCGGCATGGTTTGAGAGGGGCCCGACACGTGCGTCGTGGCTCGTGAGGCCCCCGCACAGCGGCCAGCAGCGGAAGTGCCCGCTGGCCGATAGGGACATGGCGCTTCCGGCTCCTGCACGCACCCTTCAGCCCCCGCTTGTAGACCATCTGCGCCCTGATGGTTGTACCCAGCGACTTGCGCATGCGGGCCGCAATGTCCTCGTCGCTTGGCTGCGTTGGTCAAGCACACCAGGTCAAGCGCACAGCCTAGCACATATGACTATGTAGGCACCGGCTTTGGCTGGACGCACCTGGGATTTCGCCGCCTTGGGTGTCGCGTTCTCCTTGCCGGTCGACTTGCGCTTCTTAACGCCCGCTTCGGCTTGCTCTCAGACTCAAAGTCCGAGCCAATGTCATCATTGCCGTCTTCGCTGCTGGGCACTTACGAGTCCTCCTCGACGTGCGCGGCATCCTCGTCCTCGGATGCCTCAGTGCGCGCCTTCTTAGTAAGGGGGCGGCCCATGGTTGCTGTTGTATTAGATATCAAGTTATGCATATGGCTAGGCATCTGGCCAAAATGCGCGCGAAAGGGCCGTTCGGACGCCGAACAGTTGGATCTTACACACGCACCGCAGCTTTCCCCTTCACCCCTTCCTCGCCCCGGCCCTTGCTACCGCCCCCAGCTCCCTCCCTCTCTCGACGCCCCCGCCCCTACGCCGCCTCCCCTTCGCTGGCCTCCGCTTGCTCCGTGCCCGGCTCCGGCATCGCCGCCAGCTGCGCCGCCACCTCGGCCACCGCGTCCCGGCCCTCGACCTCGCCGTTCTCCAGGTTGTCCAGCCAGCGGGCCGGCAGCCAGGCGTCGCCGTGCAGAGCGCCCGCCAGCGCGCCCACGGCCTGCGTGGCCGCGGCCGTGTGCCCGCCCAGCGAGGCGGCCACCACCACGGCCTGCTCGGGGCGGCCCCAGCTAGTGAGGAAGGCCAGCAGCACGGTGGCCGCGAACTCGCTGCCGGCGGTGGGGTAGCCGTGGAAGGACAGCAGGCTGTGCAGCGACGCCAGCGACGTCCACTGGCGGCCGGCGTAGAAGGCGCGCCAGTCGGTCACCGGCTCCACCTGGCGGCATGGGGCGAAGGGGGGTGGCCGGAGGGACTCGGCGGGTGAGTCGTGTGGGGCGGGCCGGCAACGATATGAGCAGAAGGGACCAAACTCCTCACACCGACACTGCCTACATCGGTGCGCTCTGAGCGATGACCGCAGACCTTGCCCCATCACAGCGGAGCCTACTCCGAAGCCCCAATCCGTCTCGAGCCCCTTCGGACCCACGCCAGGTCACCAACCCCCACCTGGAACAGGTTCTCGCGCAGCAGCCGCAGCTTGGCCGTCATGTCCGCCGTCACCGCCACGTCCGTGAGCAGGTGGCTCAGCAGCGCCTCGGGCCGGCAGCCCACGCCGTCATCCGGCTGCTGGCGGCAGCACCAGGCCGCAGCCGCCGCCAGCACGGCCGCCGAGTCCAGGCCCAGCGGCGTGGGGTGTGAGAACTCGAGCGAGGCGCGCACCGCAAGCAGCAGCTCCTCCTGGGGGGCGGACCTGGGGCGGCGGAGGGCCGGGATGGGGTGGAGGTCAGAGCAGGGCACACGGACTGGGCACACGGGCGACGAGGACAGCGGCCGCCAGGATCCTACGGGCACAGGCGCGACGGCCTTGCCCAACCTAAGGTTCGCCTCAGCGCAGCCGCTTCGCTGTCAACACCTGCTCCTCACAACACCGCCGCGCACCTGTACACCAGGCCGATGGGCGCCACGCGGGCCGCTGCGCCCAGGTCGCTGGGGCCGTGCGGCTCACGGTCCATGCGGTCGCTGGCGCTGCCGGCGTGCCGCCGCGTGGCGTCGCCCAGGTAGCGCTCCGCCAGCTCCGGCAGCTGGTCGGGCTGCGTGCCGCCCAGCAGCG
>BDDC01000242.1:0-16639 GCA_001662425.1 Chlamydomonas sphaeroides | reverse complement strand
GGCGGGGCGGGCGGGGCGGGCGCGACTTGCCCGCCTCCAGCACGGGGCAGCGCGAGCCTGCGGGGCGCGGCACCCGGAGCGGCCGAGGTGGGCATGCGGGGGACGAGGATGATGACGAGGACGCGCGCGGGGAAGGCCCCGGGCTGTGCCGTGGAGCGGCCCAGCACGGCCGCGGCACCTCGGGACTCACCGCCAGCCCCTCATCCGCCGCCGGGTTCCTTCAACCCGGGCACGGCTTGAGGCAGCTGAGGCCACGACCCGGCGTCGCGCCGCCCCTCCCCGCGACACCCCACAGCGCCCGCCTGCAGCTCGTGGTCCCCACTGCGGCCCCGGCAGCGGCCCACCCGTGAGGCTCTCCACCAGCCGCACCGCCTCCTCCATGTCCGCCCGACCGCGGTGCCGCGGGTGCACCAGCACCAGCCGTGACAGCGGCAGCAAGGCGCCGACGTCGCCGCCGCCACCGCCGCCACCAACCCCACGGCTACTGCTGTCGGCAGTGGTGTCGGTGTGGGAGGTTGAGGCGGGCGGGCGGGGTGCGGTTGTGGCAGCGCCGCTGGCAAGCGGCGTGGCACTGGTGAAGAGCGGCGCCGAGATCGCGGCGCTGGCGGGGGCCGCTAGCTTGGCTGGCCCCGATGCCGGGCGCGAGGCGCTGGCTGCCTGCGTCCTGCCGTTGAGGAACGCGGACGGCGCGGCGAGGGAGGCGAGACGACGCCACCGGGATGCCGGAGTCCACGAGGGCGGGGGAGGGGGCGCCGGCCAGGCGGCCGACTGAACAGGTCTTGTGGCGACAGAGCCCTCTGCGGCCATGTCGCGCCAACTCCCGGTACTGGTGGAGACAGTGCTCGTGCCCAGGAGTCGCATCAAAGCTCCGGTGCGGCGAGCCGAAAGCAGAGCCGAATGCACCATGGGCCCGACAAGCGCGGTGCTAGCCGTGGTGGTAATTGTGGCAATAGCATGCATCCTATTGACCGCTCCCAGCATTGCCACGCGATCTCGAGCAACCCGGCTTTTGCGCAACGCGCATACAAAGCGAAACCCTCAGTTATGTAATGTTTCTCATCCTATTGGCTTGTATTTTGTCTTTTACCGCGTGCAATAAGAGGGTGGCGCGTGCGCAAGGCTCCCTGCCCTCCCTTCGGAATGACGAACCAGGCGACACGCACCAGGCGCAGTCTCTGAGCCTGCAGCGTGCAGGAGTAACCGAGTGTGCGCACAGCCATAATCGGGGCCAACTGGCGGTCCTCCGCTCCAGGGGTATGGGAGGCCGAGGGGCTCGCAGGAAGTTCCGTGGGGAAGCAGGATCCGACGTACCCGGCCGCAACAGCTTCTCACAGCTCGACCTATACTCTCTTAACTGTCTTCACTATCCCGTTGCAGAGGTGATTTACAGAAATTGCGTTAAGCGGTCCTGCTGGCCGCGCTAAACTGCTACGTACCCCTCGGTTTATGATGTAGCAGTGCATAAGGAGACCTAGTGAATTTTGCCTTGAAAAGGCGCATGCTGCATGTCGTCGGGGATGGAGGCGCTCGAAGCAACGAACGGGCCATTCGTCGGCTTCGCCGTTTGCGGCCTTGGCACGCCACTGTCAGCAACGTCCGCAAGGCAGCTTGAGGACGCGGAGGCGTGGGACTTTGTGCCGGTCCTCCTCGACCAGCTTCTGGCTGACCCGGCGAATGCGAAGCTACCATCGCAACTGGCCACGGCGAGTCCTTGCGTTGCGGACTCGTAACTTCGTACAGTGCTTCAATGTTTTCGTATGTTGGTCCGCAAGTGCCTCCCCAGCGCCCAGGTAGCTGGCGAGCTCCGCACAGCGGCCGACCGGCCTCCGCTCCGGCTGTAACCCCCCAACCCCCACCCTCCCCTCTCCCCACAGTGCTGCATGCCGGACGGGCTCAAGGTCGTCCCTGCGACCGATGCCGGCCGCAACTCACGGCTGGCTGCCAAGCTCTACGCCGTCGTGCTGACCGGTGCGCACAACCATGGGCGGGGCCGAGCTAGGCCTCCCCTCCTCTTCTCAACCCCCACCGCTGCAACCCCCTATCACCTGCCAAGGTTGGTGGCCCACAGCGGCCCTGCCGTCCGTGCCAACCCAAACCCCCAGCCCTCCCCCGTCCCCTCCGCTTCCCCCGGCCCCCCGCTCCCGCCCCAAGACGAGGGAGGCCGCCGCATCTACGGCTCCTGCCTCAGCTTCCTGGACGCGCCGCCGCCCTGCCTGGCGCTGCACCACGAGCGGCTCCGCGGCTGCCTGGCCACCAAGGTGCTGGTGCTGCTCAGCCGCCTGCCCTACCTGGCCACCGCCGAGCAGGTGCGGGCCCCAGCAGCGGGTGCCGCGGGGCGGTGCGGTGCGGGGCGGTGCGGGGCTACCCCGTTCTCCCGCCCGCCGCCGTGCCGCGGCCCCGTGCGGCTCACGCCTGGGGCCTGCGCTGGTGGTGGGGCCTGGCCTGGCCGCAACCATGCATCGTGCCATGGCCCAGCCCTCCCGGGTCCTCCCCTCAGACGCGCTGCTGTGTGTGGCGCGCTGCAGGTGCTGCGGCGGCTGTACGTGGCGGCCTTCTGCCAGGGCCCCTCGGCGCCGGTGGCCGACCTGCTGGCTGCGCTGCTGCGGCTGCCGGCGCCCGCCACGGGGCCGGGCGGGGAGGTGCGACGACAGGAGCGGCGGCTGAGGGAGGGGGGCATCGGGCAGGCGGGCAGCGGGGGACGTTGCAGCGCAAGGCAGAGGCGGAGCCGCCGCCAGCTTCTGCGCAACGCCGCAAGCGCTCCCGCGCACCAGGGCCCATCAAGCTGCCAAGCCGCGGCCCCCTCAACGCTCCCTTGCCACCCGCAGCTGCGCTTCTGCCTGGAGGGGCGGACCTTCCGGGTGCTGCCGCCCGACGCCACAGGCGCGCCGCGCGGCGGCGAGGTGCCGCTGCGGCCGCTGCTGGAGGCGCTGAGCCCCGAGCACGCGGTGCTGCTGTGCCTGGCGGGTGCGGCCGCACAGGGGGGGGAGGGAAGGGGGCACGCCGTGCCGGGGGAGGGGGGGGGCGAGCGTGGCCGTTCGCCCATGGGATGAGGGGTGAGGTCACCCTGAAGCCATGCGCCTGCACGGTCGCCCGTTGCTTGTGTCCGCAGTGCTGCTGGAGCGGCGCGTGGTGCTGGTGAGCGGCCAGCTGAGGCTGCCGCCGCTGGTGGCGGAGGGGCTGCTGCAGCTGCTGTGGCCCATCAGGTGCGCCCTTGCGCCAGCCCAGCCCAGCCCGCTCGAGGCGGCTTGCATGCCGCAGCCCGCGCCATGCTGCAGCGAGGGTCCTGGGCAAGGGTGTGCGGTCACGTGCGGCTGGTGGTCTGCCGCATGCGGGCCCGTTGGGCCCACGGCCGCCGCCCGCAAGCCTGCCGCCGCACGCCCCGCTGGCCCCGCTTCCTCCGTGCGCCCGCAGGTACCCCCACGTGTACGTGCCGCTGGTGCCCAGCGCGCTGACCGACTTGCTGGACGCGCCCACGCCCTTCCTGATGGGCCTCGGCGGCGGCCCCGGGGAGGCCCTGGGCGCCGATCTGGCGGGCGGCATAGGCGGCGGCGGCGGCGGCGGCGAGGCGCTGGCGGCGCGCGTGCACGAGGGGCTGGTGATGGTGGACCTGGACAGGTGGGCGCCCGGGGGGTCGCGGGCCGGGCAGTGCATCCTGTGAAGGGCGGTGGACGTGCCTCTATCGGCACTGGGTGCGTCGATGCCGAGCTGCGGCGGCTGCCGCGTGAAGGGTGGTGCCCACTGCGGAGGGGAGGGGCGCTGGGACTGGGGCTTGGCGGAGCCGGAGACCTCGCCCCGGCTGAGCGAGAGGCGTCGCCCCGCAGGGACGCTGTCCACAACTGCGCCGACCTGCGGCCCAGCCTGGCGCACCCTGCCGCGCAGCGCCTGCTGGCCTGCCTGGCGGCGCTGGTGCGGCCCGTGGCGGCGGACGGCAGCGGCCTGGCGGAGGAGGAGGCGCTGGCGGCGGCCGCGTTGGCGGAGGCCGAGGCGCGTGAGGAGGAGGAGGAGGCGGAGCTGCGGCCGCTGCTTGGGCGAGGGGGCCTGGCGGCGGCCTCGCGCTCGGCCCCTGGCGGTGCTGGATGCTGCGGGGCTGCCGCCGGCCCGGACCCCTGGATGCCGTATGTGCGCGCGGCGGCGACGGGCGGTGAGCGATGTGTGCGGGCTATCGACAGCCGCCGGGCTGGTGGCGAGCGTTGGCGCCCCTCCGACTCACCGCTCGCTGCCTGGCGGCTGCCGCAGGCTGGAGCCCCAGGCACGACGCGCTGGTGCGGCGCCTCTTCCTGCGCCTCTTTGCGGGGCTGCTGAGGGTGAGTGAGGCCAGCGACAGGGCACGGGCTCACCTGCTCACTGCTGCAGTCCGTCCAACTGCTGCCTGTTTTGCTCCCGGCCCCAGGGCTACCACGAACACCTGCCCCCGGCAGAGGCGCCCGCAGCTGTGGCCGGCGCCGGATACGCAGCACCGAGCTCGGCGGCGCCGAGGCAGCGGCCCTCGCCAGCTGCACCGCACTACCGCAACGACGCCTTCCTGCACAGCCACACCGCCCTGCACGGGTGAGGCTGCCGGTGGCCTCCTGCGCTCTGCTGGTAGAGACCGTAACGTCTCCACGCCCGGGCCACGTATGTAGGCCGACGGCCGCCCTGTCTGACCGCCCTGGGCGGGGCCGCCCCCCTACCGTACCTGCTTTCCTTGCTGCCCTCGCGGCGCAGGCCCTCGTCCCAGGCGCTGCTGTGCCAGCTGCTGCAGACGCAGGGCTTCTACTGCCTGCTGGAGGAGTACGGTAGCGCGGCGGCCGGGCCGTACGCCTGGTACGACACCGCTTGCAGGGCGCTCAGGTGCGTGCTCGCTCCTGCCAACGTGAGGGATGCGCCGGCAGCGGCAGCGGCGCGTCCCTACAGCATCGCACCAAGTTGCGGCGTGCATGTCGCTGCTGACCGAGCCGCGTGTTGCCCCTGCGCCCACAGGCCCGAGCTGCAGCAGCTGCTGTCCGGCGCCGCGGCTCCTTTCCTCAGGTGCCCTGCGGTGCAGCCGCCACAGGACGACGCCCCGGGCCCAGCCCACGCGCTGAGCTTGGAGCCGGCGCAGGCAGATGGAGGGGTTGACGCGGCCGCCCCGGGGCCCGGAGCCGTGGTCCTAGTCATCGGATCGCCGCCCGAGGAAGGCAGCCTGGCGGCGGCGGAGGGCGCAGCCGTGGGCTGTCTGCCGGGCGCGGCACGGGTCATGCGCCCGGTTGTGGCGCCCTGCCCCCTGCTACGGCGGCGCAAGGCGCCCGTCTACAGGTGAGGCCGAGCCGCGTAAGCTTGTCTGCAGGCAGCCAACGAGTGCCGCAGGCTATGCTGCTGAGGCGACCGCACCGTCACCCCGTCGGCTCCCCGCGGCCCATCACCGACAAGCGCCGCACGCTGGCTGGGCCTATTCCTCCCCCCTGCAGGTCCTTCCCGGCGCTGCACGTAAGCGACGAGCAGGCGGCCTCGCCCGCCGCTGCGGCCGCCGTGATGCAGGGCTGGCGCTGGCACGTGCTGGGCCCCGCGGCCCGGCAGCACGGCAGCGGCGGCGGCGACGCCGAGCGCGGCCGCGCGGGGGCCGAGGCCGGCTCCTCGGGGCACCCAAGGCAGCACGCGCACGGCCGCTCACTGAGCGGGAGCTGGAGCGGTGACCTGGTGGGTGGCGACGTGGGGGCCTGGCGTCAGCCTCGGCGGCTGTGGCTCAGTACACATGCAGTAGAAGCGTCCCAGCTGAAGTTGGGGAAAAGGGCGAAGCCCGGCTGCGCAGGCCACACGCGGGCTGATACCGAGGTCTTGGGGATGAGCCGGCATCCATGCCAACTTTATGCCCGTTACTACCCCGCAGGCCGTGGCTTTGGCGGCCGATGCGGCGCCCAAGGCCGGCGGCCGGCCCCGCAACGGCACTGCAGGCCACATCACCGTAGCCACCGCCACCAGCGTCTTTGTCGACGCCACGCCCGCGGACCGAGCCAGCGCAGCGGCCACGGCCTCCGCCACCACCGCCGCCGCCACCGTGGCCCGGCTGTCCCGCGCCTCGCCCAGCCACGGCAGCCCGCACCACCACCCTTCCCCGGCCGCGGCCAGCTCGGCTTCAACCTTCGCCACGCCCGTCGTGCCCGTCCCCCGCTCGGTCCCGGGCCCAGCGGCTGTTGCAGGCCCCGGGGGTGCTGCCACCGCTGCCGCCGTTGTCGGCCGCAGCGGCCCTGCTGCTGGCGGCCCGACGGGCGCCATCAGCAGCCGGTCGCTGGCCGAGTACCGGGCGGAGCAGGAGCTGGTGCGGCGGCAGCTGGCGGCGCTGGGGCAGCTGCTGAGCTGGGGCGCGGAGAGCGGCAGCGGCGGCGGCGGGCCTGCGGCCGCGGCGCCGAGCGATGCGGAGGTGGAGCGCGCGGCGCAGCTGCTGTCGTTCCAGGTAGGGGCCAGCGGTGGGTGGCTGGCGGCGACGCGCGTTGCTGCCAGGTGTCCTGAGTCCACCAATTCTTGCGTGATTGCGGCGCCTCCTATGAAAGCGATGAGCCTGCCGCCCGGTCTGCTGCCATGCCCCCGCTCCGTCCCTCCCTGCCTTGCCAGACCACCGGCAGCGGCGTCTTCCTGTTGGGCCGCCTGCGCGAGGAGGTGACTGCCGCGGCGTCGCCGGAGCCCTCTGACGCATCGGCCGCAGCCGGTGCGCCCGCCGGCCGCTGCGTGGCTCGCGCGGCGTACGGTGTGCTGGCGGAGGCACTGGACCGCCTGGTGTGGGAGGCGGTGGCGGATGGCGAGTTCGGCCTGCTGGCGTCGGCTCTGGAGCTCTCCATGCTCATCTACACGCACACGGGTACGGGGCCTGGGGGTCAGGAGCGCTGGGACCGGGGCCAGTGGCTTCAGCCGCGTGCCAACCAAGCTGTCGTAGGGGCAGCGAAGCAGCCACAACACTGCTGCGGAGTGCGGTGAACGCAGCACGTGTGCTGCTGCCCCGCCTGCTGATCGCCTGTGTTATGTCTCATGCGCTGGCAGGCACGGGCAGCCGAGTGCGGCTGGTGGACGCGCTGGCCGCCCGCAACCCCTACCTCTACAGCCGCTACGCCTGGGCGGGCCTCATGGGCGCGAGCCTGAGGGCGCTGGCGGCGGCTGCGGCGGCGGCCGCAGCCGTGGACGGCGCCAAGGAGCGCGAGCGCGTCGGTGGCCAGGAGGCGCCGGAGGAGGGGCCGCTGTCGGCCGCAGAGGGCCTCCGTCGACAGCAGTCCGTGCTGCAGGTACGGCGGTGGCCCTGCGACACAAGTCATGGCGGGGCTGGCGTCGCGGACCTGCAGCGGGTGAATGCGACCTTGATGGGGCGTTCCCACCTCGTGCAGGGCCTGCGGCGCAGCCTGGGCGACATGGCGGCCTGGCTGATGCACCTGGGCGTCGACGAGGCGGCAGCCTGGGACCTGCTGGCGGGGCTGCTGGCGGCGTCGGGCGTCGCGGAGCTGCCGGCCGCGCGCGATGGTGAGCACAGGGCCCAGCCAAAGCAAAGAGCAGGGCATGTGCCTTAATGGACGCGCTCTCCTCGCCCAGCATGATGTCTAGGGGGCTCTCAGCCTGCGCGCTGACGGCCTGTCGTTGCCCCTTGACCCTCATCACCCCACCAGGCCCGCTGCTGCCGGAGCTGCTGCGGTGCAGCCGCGAGGCACTGCGGGCCGCCAAGGCCACCGCCTTCCACCAGCACCGCCGGCGCATGCGGGACGCAGCCAGCGAGCAGCCACCGCCGCAGCAGCCACCGCCGGAGGACCAGGCGCCGCCTGGAGCCGCCGGCGAGCAGCCCCCCTCCCTGGCCAGCCCCGGCCCCGGCTCATCGCGGCGCCGCGGCGTGTGGTCATCCTACGCGGCGGCTGGCGTCGCGAAAGCCGTCCCCGCGTGCCCCTCGCTGCTGCCGTCGCCACGGGGCGACGCCCGGCCGGCGGCCGCTGGCTCGCCGCCTGGCATGCCCGGCCGGCCGCACTACCGGCGTGGGGCCGACACGGGCAGCTGCCATGCGGACGGCCCCTCGGCGGTGCTGAGCCCGCGCAGCGTCGCTGGTGGCTCGGTGCGGAGCTACGCGGGCAGCGCCATAGGCCCTGCCAGCCCGGGGCCGCGGCTGTACCGGCTGCACTACGAGCGGGCCAGCGCCGTCGCGGCGGGCAGCTACCGGCCGCCGGAGGGAAGCGGCGCGGCGGAGGCCGACAGCCCCCGGGCCGGCGGCTGGCGCGCGTCGGCACGGCGCTCCTTGGTAAGCCCCAACTGACGTCATGGAATCCCGCTGGTTGCGAGGAGTTTGGGCACCGGTGTTATGGGCGCCTTTTGCCCCTACCCTGCAGGATGGCCCTGTGGCGGCGTCTTGCCGGCAGCTGGCGGTGGGCGCCGGTGGGCCCATTGAGGCTCTGGCGGCGGCGGCCGGGGTGGTGCTGGTGGCCCCCCACGAGCGGTCGGCCTATGTTTTGGCGTACGACCAGGTGGGGCTCCGACTTGTCTGCGTCCAGCGGCCCCGACTCCTTGCGCGTGCACGACTGTAGCATGTGCCCCTCGTCCCTAACGTTGCAACGTTGCGCCCGTGCAGGACGGGTGGTTGCGCCCTGCGGCGGCCAAAGTGCCGCTGCCCTCCCCGGACGCCGGCTTCGTGGACCTCATCGCCATGCCGCCAGACGGCGCCACTGCCGCCGTTTCCGTCGCGCCGTCCGGAGCTGCTGCTGCCGCCGCCAGGGGCGCTGTGCCCAACGCGGCCCTACAGGGCAGTGGCTGCTGCTCCTGGTCTCTGGCCCTCGTGGACATGGCCGCCGCCAGGGTAGTGCAGGAGTTGCGGCCAGGTGTGCCACGGAGGGCGACGAGCATGGAGCGGCAGAGCAGCAGGACTCGGTTGCCGTGACGCCTGTGCTCCATGCCAGGCACACGCCGCACGGCACAGCAGCCTCTTGCTCACCCGTGCAACGGTGCCTCCCCTGTCTGCCGTGGCGGGTTGCCCAGGCGATGGCGGTGGCCGCACGGGCGCGCTGGCGCTCAGCCCCACCGGCAACCTGCTGTTCAGCGGCTGCGGCGGCTCCTGGCTGCGGCTGTGGGACGTGCGCTGCGGCTGTGGGCGGTCCGCGCCCTACCTGTCGCTGGCCACCGCCCAGTGCGGCGTCACCGCGCTGCTGCTGGACAGGTGAGTGGTGCAGGGCAGGGCAGGGCAGGGCTGGCAGAGGGGGAGGACGCCAGCGCGGGCGGCGCTACATAGGTGCCTCCTGGGGCTTGGGGCCTAAGTGCCGTGTTGCTTGACAAGCTAGCAGCGCTGACCCGGTCAGCCCCCAACCCCTCCCTACAGCGCCCGGACGCGGGTCTTCATCGGCGGCCGCGACGGCAGCGTGGCGCAGTACGACCTGCGCAAGGTGGGCGGCAGCTGGGGCAGGGAGGCAGGAGCAGTGTTGAAGGTGGGGGGGGGGGACCTGGCAGGCAGGCTCCGGTCTAGGTCGACGCCATGCAGGAGGCTCTGGGCTCATGCCGTGCACGTCAACACCCACGGCACCCACGTACGTGTGCACGCCCCGCGGGATGCCGACCCATATTGCCCCCACCGGCAGATGGGCTGCCCACTGGTGCTGTACCGAGGCCACGGCGGCGCCGTCATCTCCCTGGCCCTGCTGCCCACCGAGGCCGCCGCCGCCCGGAGCGGCCGCGCTGCTGCGGCCGGCCCGGAGCGCGAGCCCTGGCTGGTCACGGGCAGCGAAGACTGGACGGTGCGGCTGTGGAGCGAGCAGGAGGCCGCCGCCCCGGGCGCAGGAGCAGGCGGCGTGGCGGGGGACCCGGCGGCAGCAGGCGCCGAGCCCGACTGCGGGCTGCTGTCCGCCAGCTGCTCCCTGATGGACGTGGGCCAGCCGTCGCCGTCGCCGTCGCCGCGGCAGCAGCAGGGCCAGGGCCAGGGCCAGCGCGGCTGTCCGCAGGTGGTGTGCCAGCCCCGGGCGGTGCTGCTCGGCCACGGCGCGCCAGTCAGCGCGCTGCAGGTGCTGGGCAAGGTAGGCGCGCCGCGCGAGTGCATGTGTGCGGGGACGCTGCCCGGTCCGCAAGCGGTATGCACGGATGGGTCGAGATGCGCGGCTGCTCCAAGCCGTGCCTTTGCCCTGCCCGCTGCCACAGGACGCGGCCCGCGGCTTCGGCGGCGCGCTCGTCAGCGGCGCCCGCGACGGCAGTGTGGCGCTCTGGTCGTCGCAGGGCCGCTGCCGTCACATGCTGCGGCACCACGGCGCCGCCGTCAGCCTGGCAGCCGCCGTCCGGCTGGGGCCTGAGCCCGGGGCCTGCGGGCTGCTCACGGCGGCGGCCGACGGCGGCGGGGCGCTGTGGGGCGGCCCGGCGCTGCGGGGCCCGGCAGCTGGCTGCGGGCCGTGTGCTGGCGCACCGGGGCTGCTGGGGAGCAACGGGGTGGCGGGGGGCGAGGGAGGCGCGGTGGCGTGGGATGCGGTGCGTGGCGTGCTGGTGTCGGGGGGTGGGCGCGGCGTGGTGCGGTCGTGGGCGCCAACGTGCGCTGCCAGGGAGAGGCAGGAGGCCCGCTGAGCGGTACGTACCGGAAGGAGTTGCTGCCTTTACACGGGGTCACGCCTTGACTGGGTCCTTGCCACGCAGTGACTCGCACGGCGTGCAAAGGGCCCGTTTTGACGGCGTGAGCTTCGTGGCCCTGCACGCTCTCGGCTCTCATTGTGCGTCGTTGCAGACAGTCTCGGTACATTGCCTCGGCTTGTGATTGGGTATTGATTCATCCTAGTGTCAATACGGACTGGAACGCAATCCGAACATTGCCGGGGCTCGTGTGGTGGTGCTGGAGCCTGGAGGGCTTGGGTTTGGCATCTGACCCGCGGGTCTCAACCGTGGCTGCACCTGATCGCCAGGATCCTGCGCCGCCACCATTGGTCGCCGCTTATTCTGGCCTCGCACACATTGATTACTCTGTCTAGCAGCTCATAGTGATAGCAGCCACAGCAACACACAGCCATGGAGGTGCACTCGGGAGCAGGGTGAGCTCGCGCACCGCGCGCAGAGGCGCGCAGCAGTAGCGACTCATCAGCGCCCAATGTCCCAATCCGGCCGTGCGGCAGAGCGCTGCTGCGCGCGGCCGGCCTCCCTGCGACGACGGCGCTGCGCTGCTGCTGTGCTACCGGCGCAGGCGGCAAACAGACATCGAGGTGCCGCAGCGCAGCGAGCTGGGCGCCACGTTCGCCAACAAGCTGCAGGTCGGGCAGCAGGGGCCGCGGCCAGGGCGGGGGCGTGGCCGCGGGCCCGCTGCTTTGCTTAGGCTGGCGTGGAGCCCCCCTCAGCCGCTCATCCTCTCCACGCGCTGACGCGCCGACGCCTTGCAAACAGCTTCATGGCTGGGCCCTGCTTGGCTCCGCCACATTGCTGCAGGTCGCCCCGCAGCTGGGAGCGGCCGGGGCGGGCGACCTGTCAGGCGGCCCCACCTCTGCGCCGGGCCAGGCGGCCGCTCGGCTCAACCCATCCGTAGGTAGGTGGCTTGGCTCTCGCCCCAACAGCTAGCCCCATGCCCTCCTCTCCCCCCGTTGTGGTTGCACGCCCAAGCCTCATACATCCGCCACACGCGACCCACACGTTGATGCTCCTCCCTCGCGTCACCTCTGGTCCGCATCCCGTGTAGGCTTGTTCGTTACGCCACACCCCATCATCGCAGCGCCAGCCTACCCGCACCCGCAACACCCCGTTAGTTGTTTGACCCCCGCCCACCACAGGCGCGAGCGGCTCCGCGCACCCTGCCCCCGCGGCCGCCCACAACCCGCGCCACGTCACCGGCTACTCCCTCAGCTACGGAGGCCCCGCAGCCACCCCCACCGACTACGGCATCGGCGGCCCCGACGTCACCACGGGGCCGGGGCCGGTGGTGGGCGAGGACGAGACCACCACTCGGGCGGTGGAGTCTGAGCTGGCGGGTGAGCGCCGGCTGCGGTGGCAGGCCCCAGCGGCGGGCTTGGTGTTTCCGAGGTGCAGCTGTGGCGCTGACGGGCCGGCGGGCATGGCAGCCGGACGCGCGCGGCCGGGCCCCCACCATTATACGGACAGTACGGATTCCTACCCCTAAGCATCCCTCCAAAACATAGCAGCCGCAAGGCGGGAAGTTGAGTGTGAAGTTTTCGAAGACAGCAACGTGCAACCGTACGAGCAGCTATCATGGCCACACACCATAGGCAAACACGGCGAGTTGCTCAGGCCCCTACATAACTTGCACGCGGATGTAAAGCGGTGCTGCGACGCAGCGGCACATGACGGCAATAGAAATAGAAATAGATGTACGGCGAGCTTGACTCGCCGTGATTTTAGGAGGTAGGGCGATCAGGAGGGCCGAAGCCCCCTACACGCCCTGTCCCCCGGGCATCCCCCTACCTCATCGCCTTGCCCCCGCACCCGGCCCCCGCTCCTGCGCAGCCGCGGGCGCGCCCGGCCAGCCGCCGGCCAACATGAGCGGCCACCGCGTGGTGCAGGCGCTGCGGGCGCTGCGACAGCAGCCCGGCAGCGGTGGCCGCCAGGCTGACGGCGCCGCCGAGCAGCACGCCGCCGCCGCCGCCGAGGCTAACACGCCACCTGGGGTAGAGGACTGCCTGGGTGTCACGGGCGGCTCCCCGCTGCGGCACGAGGACTTCTGTGAGCTGGGCGCTGCGGCGGGCAGCGCAGTGGAGGCGAGTCAGGCGGGCGGCGCGGTGGGCCGCGACGCGGCGGTGGCGGCAGCTGGGGACCCGGGCAGCCGCGGCGGCGCGGGCGGCGGGCTGCTGCCGGGTGAAGGCGGCGCGAATGAGGACGTGGTGGTGGTGGGTGGGGCCAGGGGGCCGGAGAGCGTTCGGGCGGGGCTGACGGCGGGCGACTACGAGTGAAGGGCACGCCGGCCTGGGTTGTGGTCACGTGCCTGAGCCACTGAGTCGTGGATGTGCCTGTTGCGTTATGAGGGGTGGCCGAGAAACGGTCACGCCCAAACACAATGTGTGTACGGCATTTGGTATGTGAGACTGGACGCTACGCTTGCTAGGGTGGCAGTGCATCCTTATCTTGCGTAAGCAGACGCATAAAGCTTTAATAATAAGGAGACTGTCACCTGTTGATAGACCACCACTACGCAACAGTGCCAATGTGCCACATATGTTACAGGCCACACATTAACCGAAGCCGCCCTCGCCACACCCCTCGTGCGTGGGGCTGCACAAGGACGACTGAAAGATGGGGCCACGCACCGTTCCCCCTTACTTGCTTAACCAAAGCCGGTCGCCAGCCTGCCTGTGGCACTCACCGCACCACGGTGCGGCACCCTGCTGCTGCTGCACAACCCGGCACCCAGCTGCGACCCGGCTGCGCAGTCAACCGCTGCCGGCCAGGGCAGCCCTGCTGCCGGCTGGGTCAGACCTGCTGCCGATAACTCCATGGCGTGAGCCCCCTGCGGCAGCTGGATCTGGCCTGCGTACCTGATGCACACACACTACAAGGCTGGGCGTTCCGCGCGGGTGGCGAGTCGCGTTTACTACATGTTTGCTAATACTGAACACACAAGGCTGGGCCGGGCAGGGGCGAATGAACGTCAAGGTGGCCCAACGAACATCCGGGACGGGGAAAATGGCGTAACCTCCCGCCCGTACTTCATCAGGCCTGCCGGCCGGCCCCACCAAGAAGCAAGCTAGGGCTGCTTCGGTTGAAGGCGTTGCGTTGGCGCATTGCTTGCGTAGGCCCCCTTAGCCGCTCGCTGCGCGGCGGGGGTTACGCCCAAGAAGCCCCGCCTACCGTTAGGTACTTGGGCTTTTGAGGCGGTGCATGTGGGGCAAGGTCTGTGATGTATAATGGGCTGAACCCGAATATGTCTCCATGACACGGTACACTCGCACAGACGTGCGCACCCCCTCCTTTGCATGCCAGCCAGCCCCCACCGCCCCAGCCCCACCCCCACGACAGAACGCTCAGCAGACAGCATCTTGCTCACCGAAAGGGCACATCAGGTAGGAGTGAGCCCAGGGCCTCAGTCGTTGGCACCAGCGAGGGCAATACGGCGCCACGCACGCCGCCGCAAAGCGTCGCTGCTGCCGCTGCCGCTTCGCCGCTCAGGTCGGCCCGCTACTGATTGCGACGGCCTAGTGCTGTTGCCCTGCTGGATTACCTGAGCCAGCACGAGTGCACAAGATATGCATGCCTTGGCTTCGCTACTGCCGGCGTGCGCCTCTTGTCACGGCCCTTCACGGCTACCACGCCTGCACGCTTCGCTCGCCCCACAGATGGCTATACATGTGGTTTCAAGAGGCGGTGGCGGCGGTATCGGCTTGTAGAATAAAGAGTAGTTGCGCCCAGCAGCACCAGGGGCGCCCCTGAGCAGCACCTCACGTACGGCCGGCGGTGGCTCGGTGCACGGGGGTCATCGCCTCTGCATAAATCACGAAAGGTAGTGAACATGCGTAGGAATAAATGCCTTTAAACAGCCGCCGCGGCGGCTGCGGTTTATGTTTTATCCGCGCGGCAACTAACTAACGGGAAACCGAGCTGAAACACGCACGCTCCCCAATATAAGATTGCAGGCAGTAAGCAATTTGCTGTCTTAGCGCTCAAACACGCACACGTTCAGCACTTGCGATTGATACGGTACGCCGTATAATAGAGAGAATGCATTTCCTTGCATCATTCAACGCTTTGACGCACGCTGGAGGGATCACCACTGGTATCTAGAGCCAGCGCATGGGGATTGTGGCGAGGTCGGTACTGCTGGGTACATGTATGCCAACTACGAGGCACATCCATGCAGCGTAACGCATTCGTGAGTGTAAAGCACGCTCATATCGACATTTGATTGCTGCGAAAAACCCGCACTCGACATTCCGAGCAGCGACTGAGCTGAAGTTTGGTTAGGGGGACGCGCAGACACACTGGCCACTGCTTGCGATGTGTTGTTTCGAATTTGTCGAGCCACGATAAGCCACGGGGCCTTCAGCACTGCTTAAAATGCTTCATTTTGATATTGAAGCTTCCCCTTAACGTTGCGTCACAGCAGAAATATGCTCGCTTGTCTGCAAATGAACCCTGGATGTCGCTCTACAACAACGCACGGACGCCTCGCAACAAATCGGTAGCAGCATGATAAGGAGGAGCTTGCTGCTACCCGCGTGGATCGCGCTGTTGGTGGCTATATCGGGTACGCTGGGGTTGACCACTGTGCGCTGTGCCACAGCCACGGCAGCATAGCCCCCCCCTCCCCCGCCGCGTCCTGTCACCCCAGCGTTGTTGAATGGTGTGGGGGTCCACGGCGGGCCAGCGGCCGGGTGAATCCCTGTCCCTTCAGTCCGTGCAGATACCTCCCTATGAAACTTGACCTGGAGTCCGACTGCATTGCCAAACCCCTGCCCACAAACACAGGAGTCCTCAGCCAGCAGCCACCGGACGCCTCTCCCAATCCGCCGCCAACACTGCCATGTGGGTCCCCGTACTGGTGGCTGGGGACGGATGGGACGGGCGAGGCGGGCCCACGCCCCAGCGGCCGTCTTGATGAGCAGTCCGGCGGCTGCGGCTCGCTGCGGTGCCTGAGGGCCGGCGCCAGCCGGGCCCCGGGCAAGGCCCGGTGGCACGCGGGCATTGGACCTGTGCCTCGGCCAGCAGAAGTAAACCGCATGCACCTGCCTGCAATGCACCACGACACCAGCCGCACCCCAGCGAGGGCTGCTGCACCAGGCCCGCCGCGTTTCGAATGCGTCTTAGCACGCAAGCAGCCAACACAACCAGCGGACCTACCCCTTGCAGTAACTGCTAGGTAACCCGTGGTTTTCTCCCAGGCCAGCTCGCGATCCCAGGGTGTGGGTGTTGGCATAGCTCCGCCCGCCGTGCTTTCTATAGGTTACCTGTTTCTAAACACACGTTGCCAATGCCAGGTAACCCCCACAGTGGCACATGGGCTGGTTAGGCCGGAAACCAAGCTCTTTCGTGCTACTCTCTCTTCCTACTTCTTAACACACGCAGCACCGCCACGGGGGGAGGGTGCGCAAATAGGTTGGGTGGTCCTTCCCCACCTCCGACCTAGGTAACCTTGGTACATGATATACCCCCACACACACAGACTTCACCCCACCTCTCTGCACCATGCATGCTTATTCAACACAATACAACAACCAGCCCGGAAACGGGTTGATGGCCGCCGCCTGCTGGTTCCTCAACACACCGTTAACCTCCCCCGCACCCTGCACCAACTCCCTTCCAAGGCAGCTGTGATACCTCCAACTCGCACCCATACAAGACCACGCCACACCACACGCATGCCACCTCAACATCATATCCAATTGCATCGTCCCTGTGCACCTTATCATATCCCTGTGCATCTTACCGTGCCAATGCCCGCTAACCGCCGACCCGCCGCCTTATCCATAACCACCTTCTGCAGCACCGCCGCAACCACGTGAGCCGCCTGCAGAGGAGCCTCCATTCTCGCCTCCCTGGCCGCCACCCTTGCCTCCTTTTCCAACAAACCCGCCGCCATCAACCTCACAACCTTCTGCGCTTATTACCACTGCGACTCCCCCGCCAAATCCCGCACCGCCGCCTCCAGCACCTCCATTCCCACTTTCGCAACATCCGCCGGCGCTCCCCCCGCCGCTACCGCCGGAGCCCTCTCCCATGCCCCCTCCGACCCTTGCCGCGCCTCCCTCGCCGCCTACGTCGCCTTCGT
>BDDC01000241.1:31257-55938 GCA_001662425.1 Chlamydomonas sphaeroides | reverse complement strand
GGGGGGCGGCGGGGAGGGGCCGGCAGGCGGGCGGGGCGGGGGTTGAGGGCTGGGCTGGACAGGGTTTGGGTAGGGTCCTGGGCATGCGCAGGGCAGCAGACGCCAAGTCGTGTCAAGGCCCGCGCCCGGCCCGCGCCTGCCCCCGCTCCCGCCGCCGCCCTCGTTGTGCTCCCCGCCTCCTCGGCCGCCAGCCGCCTCCGCCGCTCGCAGCCGCGGCTGCCGGCTGGACTACCTGGGGTTCGCCACCGAGAGCAAGAGCTACCTGCTGCGCATCAAGGAGCTCACGCTGAGCACCATGTACGAGCGGCTGGAGAGGTGCGGCGCCGGGCCCGGGGGGGGGGGCAGCGACGGGGCCCGTCACGTGGCACGGCGGCTGGGAGAACGGTCCCCGTGCCCCACCACTCGTGTCCACACACCCCCCGGCAAGGAGCAGCCGTTGCGATTGGCACGGCGGCGCCGGGCCCCGGGCTCGGCCCTGCCGCGCCGACCGCACCGGGTGCTGGTGAGCGGGGCAACAACATGCTCCACACCCTTCCTCGCCCCCACACCCTTCCTCGCCCCCACACGCTTCCTCGCCCCCACACCCCAAAGGCAGCCCAGCTCCAACCGCTTCCACCTCTACCTGCCCAACGGCGCCACCACCGGCTCCGACCTGGGCCTGTTCCAGCTCACATGCGCGCTGCCCGCCACCGTGGACTTCGCCTTCACCAGCAGCAAGGCCGAGGGTGGGGCGGCACGGCGGGCTGGGCAGGGCGGGCAAGGGCAGGCAAGGGCGGGCAAGGGCGGGCAAGGGCGGGCAATAGTTGGGAAACGAAAACGGGCGAGGGCAATCGGAGGAGAAGGCGTGGGGGCCTGCGCGGCAGCTCTGGAGCGCTTGGAGCTGGAAGCGATGTTCGCGGAGGGCCGTGGGCGGCCTCTGCGTCGGGCTGTTGGCTTCATTGCCCTGCAGAGGCTCCTGCCCCGTTCCCCTGCGCGCCCGTGGCGCCGCAGAGTCGGGCAGCTTTGGCGAGCGGCCCTCGGAGCTGCTGGGCGACTCGCTGGGCGAGGCGGTGGCGGCCAAGGAGGCCGAGTTCGACCAGCGGTGCGCATGTTGGGAGGGAGGGGCAGGCAGGGGTAAGGGGCGCGGTTGGGCGGAGGCCGGATCCGACCGGCGGTGAGCGCGGGCTGGGGACCGCGGGGCACGAGGGAGAACGAGCGCGGCCTGGGCGTGTGAGCCGAATGCAGGGCAGGTCAGGGAGGCCCCCTACCTCCCGCCTACCCCAACCTGCTGGGACCTGTGCCGCAGCTTCGACCGCGTCTTTGGCGTGGGTATGCGCAGCCAGCGCGCCGCCTCCACCGAGGGTGAGGGCGGCGAGGCGGGCGAGGGCGCGTCCGGCCTGCCCGAGGGCGCCGTGGAGGCGTCCAAGGGCGCTCTGGCCAACCTGCTGGGCAGCGCTGGGTACTTCTACGGCAGCTCGCTGGTGGGAAGGGGGAGTGGTGGGGAGGGGAGAGGAGCGAGGGTTTGATGCAGCAGCGCCGCTCAATGGTGCTCAATGCGGAGCGAGGCGTACTCCGTGTGCCCCATGTCGTGGTGGCACAAGGCGGCTGCGCAAGTTGCGCCCCTGCCCCATGCCCCCACGCCTCCGCGCCCCCATGCCCCCATATGCCCCCACGCCCCCACGCCTCCGCGCCCCCCCCCCCATGCGCATCGCAGGTCCGCGCCAACGGCCCCGGATCCGAGCCGCAGCCCTACTGGCCCGCGGCGCTCTACACGGCGGTGCCCAGCCGCTCCTTCTTCCCGCGGGGCTTCCTGTGGGACGAGGGCTTCCACCAGCTGCTGGTGCAGGTGGGGCAGCGGGGAAGCAGGGGCTGGGGAGGTGTGTTTGTCAGTCCAGGGATATTGCATGGGAGGAGGTATGTTTATCTGTTCAGGGGACGAGGGATGCCACCAGCTGCTCGCGCTGGGCAGCAAAACATGTCGCTCCAAGGGATGTCCCTCTGATGCTCGCGCGCGCAGGCGCGTGTGTGTTGCTCCGAGCTCCCATCCTGACATCCGTGCCCCTTCCACCCCGTCCTCGCGCCCCTTCCTGAGCGTAGAAGTGGGACCCGCAGCTGTCGCGCGACATGCTGGCGCACTGGCTGGACCTGCTCAACGCGCAGGGCTGGATCCCCAGGTGACTGGGCACAGCAGGCAGGGGCACTTACCACACTTACTACTACGTCACTAGCAGCTCTGCGCCCACAGGGGGTCCATGCGGCCCGTCCGACCACCTGCCCACATGCTGGCCGCCGCCTGGCCCCCACGCCGCAGGGAGCAGATCCTGGGCGAGGAGGCGCGCACGCGGGTGCCCGCCGAGTTTGTGGTGCAGGACCCCAGCCACGCCAACCCGCCCTCGCTCTTCCTAGCCATCGCCAAGATGGCCGACCAGCTGGTGGCTGGTGAGGCGTCAGAGGCTAGCCACATGACTGTGTTTTGATTCTGTATATCATGTATGATGTTATGGTGTTATGTACCGCATTGCGGTGTGTGCGGGGCCAAAGGGGTGCAAAGCCTCGTTATCTCTCCGCGCCCCCATGGTGCCCGCTCCGCAGCCCGCTCCGGCTCCAGCTCCGTGGACCCCGCCGAGCTGGCGCGCGTGTCGGCCTTCCTGCGCCGCGCCTGGCCCCGGCTGGAGGTCTGGTACGGCTGGTTCAACAGCACCCAGGCGGGGCAGCTGCCCACCAGCTTCCGGTGAGGGCAGGAGGGGACCGCCGTGGTGATTGGGGCCGAATGGGCGCTAGGAACACGACGAGGAGACAGCACCGGCGATGCGCGGACAGGGCCACGCTCCCTGGCTTCAATGCCGCATGGTGCCCCTCCTCCTCCTCCTCCCCCCGTGGGCTCCAGGTGGCACGGCCGCGACCCGCTGGCCTCCTCCGAGCTCAACCCCAAGACCCTCACCAGCGGCCTGGACGACTACCCGCGGGCCAGCCACCCGGACGCCAGCGAGCGGCACCTGGACCTGCGCTGCTGGATGGCGCTGGCGTCGCAGGTGTGGGGGAGGAGGGAGAAGGAAGGGGTTGGGAGGGGAGGGAACCGGGGGAAAGGGAGGTGAAGACGTGTGGTGGACGGGGGTGCGGGACGGCAAGAGCGGTGTGGTTGGGGGCACGAGTGAAGCCTAACTGCGCTCACCGCAACCCGACATACTCCCTGTACGGCACACGTGCAGGCCATGTACGACATCGGTTCCTCGCTGGGCCTGCCGCCCGCCTCCGTGGGCCGCTACCGGGCCTCGGCGGCTGCGCTGTCCGACCTGGCGGGCCTCACGGCGCTGCACTGGGACGAGGCCAAGGGCGCCTTCGCCGACTGGGGACTGCACACTGAGGATGTCGCCCTCACCACCAAGGTGGGGCGTGGTGGTGTGTAGATACGTGTGTGCAAGTAACGTGCACCATGTAGTGTTGGAGTTTGATGTTGGTGCCGCTAACGAGGACGCGGCGCTCACCGGCAGCGTGGGGCCGGGCCTCACGCCGTTTCAAGTCACCGTAAGCTGACTGGAACGGGGTGGTGATGTCAGCAAGCAGCATCATGCGGTGTGGGGCCCGGCCAGGGACTTTCTTCTCCTCACATGCCAGCCTCCCGCACCGTGCTCCCCGTGTCCCAGGCCCACGCCCCCACCCCACCTGCTCGCCCGACCCCCTTGCCCCAACCCCACCTCCTCGCACTGCCCCCTCCCTTTGCCCGCTGCCCCCTGCTTCCAGGTCGTGGTCCAGCCGGGCGCCCCAGGCCAGCCGCCGCAGCAGGTGCGGCCCGCTGCTGGGGCAGCTCGGCCAGCTTGGGCAGCTCGGGGCCGCTCTCGTCGTCGCGCCACTGCGCAGCCCAGGCACGAGCCGGGCCGGCAGTGCCCGCCGGCAGTGCCCGCCTCGTACCCCCTGGCCCGTCCACATGCGGCGAACCTCCTGCCCCTCTGCTGCCAATCGCCCCGCCCCCACCCCCAGCCCTGAGAAGGATTGCAAACTGGTCCCTGACGCTCTCGGTACCCACCCCCGACCCCCAAACCCCACACACGCCCGGCCCCCAGGTGGAGGTGTCGGAGCGCGTGGCCCGCAGCCTGCCGCAGCCGGGCTTCGTGCCGCAGTACGGCTACGTCTCGCTCTTCCCGCTCATCATGCGGCTGCTGCCGGCGGGAGGTGCGGCGGCGGGCGGGCGGGCGGGCAAAGAAATAACCCCTCGGGGATGATGGGAAACGCGAGCGCCTGGCAGCCTGCCCAAGGCACAGCCCCGCCGCCTATGTACCGGTGTCACAGCACGCCAGCCCTCCCGCTGCCCAGCGCCCTGGGCCAGCACCGCGCCCTGGGCTCACCCGGGGTCCTGCAGCCTGGTGCCCCCAGAGGGCTCCCGCAGGACGCACCGCCGCGCCTCCTCTGATGCGCCCCGGCCTCGCCCCGCCGCCCCGCCGAGCGCTGCCCCTGCTGCTCCTCCCGCCCGCCGCAGGCACACCCGGCCCCCAGGGTGAGGCGCTGACGCTGCAGCAGCTGGCGCTGCTCAAGGACAGCCGCCTGCTGTGGAGCCCGCACGGGCTGCGCTCGCTGGCGGCCAGCGCCTCGCTGTACAAGAAGCGCAACACGCTGCACGACCCGCCCTACTGGAGGGGCCAGGTGCGCGGGGGCCAAGGCCGGGCAGCGCCGGAGCCCGCAGTGGCTTCCTGTATTCGAACACGCGCCCCTCCCCCCCCCCCAGATCTGGGTCAACATCAACTACCTGGTGCTCCGCGCGCTGAGCCACTACGCGGCGCAAGGGGGCGAGGTGGGGCACCGCACACGAGCAGCTGCCACGCCGCGGACGCACTGGCGCGGCCCACCGCCGCCGGCTGCAGCGCCGCCCACCAGCGCCCCGCACCCCGCTACTGCACCCCGCGTCGCCAGCGCCCTGCCGGTGGCGCACGACTGGTGCACTGCACACCTTGCCGGCGTGCGCGCGCTCTCCGCACACGCCCTGCTTGGCATGTGGACCCCTCGCTGCAAGCCCACAACGCCGCGCCTTGTGCATGTGTCGCAGGGCGCATCGCGCAGGGTGTACCGTACATAGCATTCACTCGAGTACGTGGTGTACATGTGACGTCGGCCCCCTGCCGCAGGTTGGCCCCGTGGCGGCGGCCGCGCACGACGAGCTGCGGCGGCGGCTGCTGGACACGCTGGTGGGCGGCTACGGGCGGCAGGGCTACCTGTACGAGCAGTACGACGACGAGAGCGGGCGCGGCACCAGCAGCCACCCGTTCACGGGCTGGACGGCGCTGGTGACGCTCATAGCGGCGCAGGAGTACTGAGCGAGGAGGGGCAGGAGAGGGGGCCGTGGGGGCAATGTAGGC
The DNA here is from genome assembly GCA_001662425.1 of Chlamydomonas sphaeroides. NCBI lineage: Eukaryota > Viridiplantae > Chlorophyta > Chlorophyceae > Chlamydomonadales > Chlamydomonadaceae > Chlamydomonas > Chlamydomonas sphaeroides. Next base: position 50,611 of record BDDC01000241.1, on the reverse strand, counting down.
ACGTGGGGGATAGGGTGGGGCGGCGGGCGGGGCCAGGGCCGCGGGGCGCAGGGCGCAAGGGGGGCGTGCGGCCGCGGTGTGAGCGGGGCGGCGGTGCGGTTACGGGTGTGTGTTCTGAAATAGGAATCCATGTGTGCGTGTGTGCTAGCGCTTGGCCGTCGCCGAACGCTGTCGAGCAAGTGAGCCCCGGATGATGCCGGCATGCCTCTGCGCCGGATGTGTATGCCGTTGGTAGGGCCACGGCCGGGGGCTGGGCAGCCCGGCTCCCTGCAACTGCGCATCGGCGGTGCGCTGGGCCCAGCCACCCTTGTGCCCAGGCCCCTCCCTGCGGCTACCGTTGGGCTACGCGTCACGATAAGGGGGGGGCGTCCCCAGGGCGGACGGCACCCGCGACTGCACAGCTCCAGGCGTTTGCAGTCATGGGTCGGGATGTGGGTCGGCGCGGACCGTGGACCCCGGGCTACCTCCTGGCCCCAGCCCCTGGAGCCTTCTGCTCCCCTACCGCATCCCGCTGTAGGAGGGAAGCGGTACAGGTGAAAGCCACCGGGGCGACCCTGGCCTTTCTGGGCCGGCCAGCTCCCGCCAGCTCCCGGTAGCTTCAGCAGCACCAAGCCTGGTGCGAACCTGGAACATGGAAGCCGGCGTGGGACGGGGCCGCAGGGGGCTGCACGCACCAAGCGCCACCGGGCCTGGCCCCCCATGCGGCCGCATTGTAGCTAAGCTAGGGGCACAGCGGGCCAACGCTCGCTTGCTCATGGGCATGACCGTTGACCGGGCCTGACATACTGGAGCCTTCAGGGGAGGAAAGGGGCGACCGCGAGGGGCGGCTGGCAGGTGGCCATCGGAACAGCGCATCGCGCAGGCTGTCGTGCCAGGGCTCCTGTGCGTGCGCCTTGATGTGAACAGAGTATGTTGCGAAGGCAAGCATGCCGCATGTGTGACTGCCGGCTGTCGCAGGTACCTCGCGACAGCTGTAGTCGACAGCGGAGTAGACGCAACTACTTGGTGCGATAGCAGCGTTGTCGCAGCGCCGCAGCCGCCAGCTGGACGATTTCAAAGTTTGGAAGCTGCATGCAGATGCGGCGGTACGGAATGGGCGGGTCGCTGCGCCATATAAGCTAATTTCGTCACACCCAGAAGCCATAACGCGACCCCTACACCTATAAGCAAGTCCGCACACCTTGAATACCAAGCTCGACAACAGCAGGAACTGGTCAACGCTGCAATAGGTATGTCGCCGCGCGTCGCGCGTCACGGTACCAATCCGAAACCCACCAGGCAACGAGCGACTGCAATCGATAGCAGCTTTCGCGACCGCTCGCCTTGGTCGCGGTGTCCATCGGTGCTCACCGGACTTTCGGGAAAGTTTCCGAGTAAAGTCGCGGTTTGTGCTGAACGCCGCTTGCTGCCCTTCTCGCATGCAGACATGGCCTCGAACACCGTCATCCTCGGCCTGACGGCCCTCGTCTTCTGTACCTGGTGCGCAGTAGCCCGTCCGAGTCGGATGCCAACGCACGCGCTTGCGCGGCAACTTCACCCAGTGCTGCTCAGCTCATCCTGCTGACGAGTCACAACGCGTAACATCTGTGCATCACCATCGCGATGCGTGTTTCTGTTACCCCAGCTGTCCTCTTCTGAGCGTCTTCCCCTCCGCCCTCCCACACCCAGGGCTGTGAGCCTTGCGGGCATTGCGTCCATCCAGGACAAGTGCGTGCCCGGCTGGAGCGATGTCCTCGTTGGCATCAACGGTTTCTCATGGGGCCTGCCCTGCATGGAGCTCTTCCGCTACTACTGGTGAGTGGCCTTCGGCACGTGGATGGCATAAGGCTCGCGCGCTGTGCTGCTGCCGTGCCGCCTCGTGTCACTCGGCAGCCGATTGCAGCCCCGCTCCCACCACGCACCGCGACCGCCTGACGAGTCTCGTCCGCGCGCCCTATTTCCCGCCTGCCGTTTAGGTTCATTGTTTGCGTCGAGTTCGCCGCGATCATCGGCCTCGGCGTCGCTGCTGCCGGCGGCATGCTGACCAAGACCCGCTTCTCCTTCTTGGGCCTGATTTGCATCTGCACCCTTCTCTACATCCAGGTGCGTGCAGCTGACGCTATCATAGCGCCCCGCCCGGTATAGCAGCGCTATTGTCCACTGGGCATCGGTTCGGTCTGACCCGCGTAGTTGCCGTCAGCCCTATCCGACCCAAATGGCTCATCGCACGGTAGCTGCGCCGCTGGCCCCCGACGCCCTTGACGTTACATATCTCCCCTCGCATCCTACCCTGCTCGCAGATGACCGACACTTTCCTGTCCATGGACTCGGTCACCGAGTCGTCCACCGACCAGCTCAAGCACCGCGTGCGCACCATGATCGCCGGCTCCATCATGACCGCCACCGTCAACTGCATGCTGGTCATCGCCCTGGGCATGTCGGAGGTGGAGGCACCTGCGCCCGTGGCCGAGAAGGCCGCCGCCGTTTAGGCCGGCAGGGTGCTGCAGGGTGAAATTAGCGTAATGGTGGCGTGAGCACATGGTAATAGCAACCTCTAGATCCCTGTGATATGGGTCATAGCCATTCATGCCGGTAACTGATGACGCGGGAGACACCTCCCCGGCGTACGCTGTTCGTGCTGCCGCATAGGACGTAGCCCGCCCAGCGTGCCTAACCGGCATGGCGGTATTCTTTCTCATTCTGACTCTCTCAGGACCATGTAACACTCTAGCAATGTCACTCTTGGTTATCAGCATCTCCTGAGTGAGGCCACATGAGCACCTGGCCCTACGTCACGACACAGTACGGAATTGGCAAAATGTATTTGTTACCGAGTGTGCGTAAAAGGTTATACTCGAGATGGCAGGAGTGCAATCCGCGAGCTGCGCGAGTAACTGACCGGATTCCTGGCACCAGGGATGCGTCCCAGGTACAGACCGTGCTGTGCCAAAGACACATTTTGACGGGTGACACCTAGCTTTGCGTTGTCGGTTCTGGAACGGACAGCCCTACGGTTCACCGTCACGTGACGTTGCCCCGGATTGCTGCATGGGGCACCCAGTAAACGTCAACACTCTTTGCATGGCGAGCTTCAAAAAATCGAGAAACGCGAACGAAGGCAGGATGGAGCCACCTTGCCCAATCCACACACCCCTTTCACGCGCTCTGGAGTCCTCGTCACTTCCATGAAGCTCCCTCCCTACAGGGAGCAGCCCAGAGCTCTCAACTGTATCAGCGTGGGTGGTTCATGGACTGCGGGTATATTGCCAGTCATGCGGGGGAGACAACGAAGGTTGCGCATGACCAGCCGGCATCCTCTTGAAAGCCGGCAAGATGCTCCCCACCCATTCCCATATCTTCGCGCCTCAACGTGACCGAATCTGTTTCATGACCATGTTGTCGCCATGTCATAGCTGAAGTTGGTTGCCTGACGCGCCAGAATTGTTATGACAGCAGGCGTGGAAGGTCGGGGCTGCGGAGCCGTGCCGGGTTTTGGCGGATTTCGACTTTCCGAGGAAGCAGCAGACGAACAGGAATACACTGCAACACTGCGCTTCACTGCACTGAACTTGCATGTAAGAAAGAAATGCGCAGAGCGCCGCTTCCTGCAGCCTTGTGTCCGCGGCGCAGCCCGCAGGTTGCGTCCGCGGTGGCATGCGCTTACAGGGTCTGCTGAAGTGCCATTAAAAAGGCGGCCGCTGCGCCTGCATACTCACGCCGATCCACAATGGGGGACGACTTTTCGTTTCCGTTTGTCGTCAGCGACTCGCAAATCAGGACATCGGCGCTGCTTAACCTCACGCTGGGGCTTGTGTCCCTACTGGCGTTCATCCTGGCGCGAGGAACGCTTCGCGGCGTCGGCGGTGTCTATCAACGCCGCCGGGTAAGCGGCACGAGGGTCAACAGTTAGGGTCAACAGCTGCTCACGGCAACGCCACCCCCGGGCTGTTCTACCGCTAGCACTGCTAGCATCACGGCTTCAGGCTCCCCCAACATGCAAGGGTTCGGGTTTCGCCAGACCTGAAACACTGAACTCTGTAGCCCCAATTCAGCCCTCGCCACCGCCCATGGGGACCTGCGCCCACGACCCCACCGTCCCTCCCCTCCACTCTCTCCCGCCACCCTACAGGAGCTGATGGACCTGTTCCTGCAGCCCCCCGCTCTGATGCTGGGCGGCCTGCAGCAGGCCTGGTCCTGGGCCTCCGCGGTGCTGTGCCTGTCGGACGCCGACATTGTGCGCACAGCCGGCCTGGACGCGCTGGTGCGCCCCCGGGGTGGCGGCGCGGCCACGAGGGCGGAGCACTAGGCCACGGCCCTGCAGGGCCGGCAGCAGCTGGGGCAGCTCGGATGTTGCATGGGACAGGCATGTTTGGGTGTAGGGCGCTCGCCTTCGGCATGCGCGAAATACCTTGTGGAAGGGCAATCTGAGCCCTGGTGGGTGGTCCCAGCTGCCCCGTTGCTGACTGCCCCCACCTGGCGGCGCCACGCCGCTCCCCTCCGGCCGCAGCTGCTCAATCGGACCATCCTGATGGGCCTCCAGATATTCTCCGTGCTCACCCTGTTCAGCCTGACCATACGTGAGGAGTTCGGGGGCTGCTGGCAGGCTGGCACGTCAAGGCGGGGGAGGGCGGCCGCTTGGCCCGGCCTTTGCCGCGGCGGCGGGGCGCTCGGCGCGGTGCGCGCACACTGACATGAGCGCTCGTCGCCCTCGCTGGCCCCCGCCCCTGCCCTGGCCCGCCCGCAGTGCTGCCCGTTTATCGGGTCTTCGATGATGTGGGTCGGAGTCTGCGACGGCTGGAATGCTGGGGTCCGGGCCAAGCCGGCGTGCCTCTCCGCTCGCCCCGTGCCTCGCGCCGTGCCACTGCAGCCCCAGCCGCCGCGTGGCCCCTGCCCAGCCTTGCCCTCCCTCTCTCGCCGCTTCTTCCTGCTCCTCCCCGGCCCCCAGGTCGTGACCCACCGGCTGCAGCACGGCACCAATGTGGCCGAGCTGAGCCGCACCACCATATCCAACCTGCCTCCCGGCCACGCCATCCTGTGGCTGCCCGCGGGCGCGGCGGTGGCCATGGTGGCCTACTGCTGCTGGGTGGCGCTGGTGCACTGCCAGGTACGGCACCGTACGGCACCGTACGGCAGCCTTGCATGTCGATGGCAGTTGGACGAGCGGTTGGTGGCGGTGTGGCTGGCTGCACTGCCCTGTAGGCGTACCGGTAGGAGGCGCTCAACACCCCCCGCGATGCCATGTGCCACGCTGCCTGCGCCCCCTGCCCTCCTCGGCGCCCTCCTCCCCAGAGCTACGCCGAGCTGCGTGTGGCTTACATGCTGTGCCTGGACGCAGCCGGGGCGCAGCGCTACCAGCAGCAGCAACAGGACCCCGCCGCAGCCGCCCTGGCCACGGCGCGCCGCCGCACCCGCCAGACGCGCAGCGCCAGCGGCAGCGAGGGCCCTAGCCGCGCCGCCAGCGGGCCGTTGGCTTGGCTGACGGGGCTGGGCGGCGGGCAGCTGGCGGCGGAGGTGTCGGCTCCGGGGCCAGGGCCCGGGCTGGCACCGGGGCTGGCGGCGGCGGGGCTGGCGCCTGGCGTGGCTGGGGCCCGGGCTGCAACGGAGCCGGGGGAACGGGCCGCGCCGCGCGGCAGCCGACCGGGGCCGGGGCTTGCTCGGGAGAGCATGTCGGTGGACGCCGCGCACCTGCAGGCCGCATCGGCGGCGGCCGCGGCGGCGGCCAACGCGGCGGCGGCAGCGATCGCCGCCGCCGCCGACCAGCCGCCGCTGCTGCCGCACCAGCTGGCGGCCATGCTGCAGCAGCACACGGCGGCGGCGGTGGCGGCGCACGGCCGCCACTCGCGGCACGCGTCACTGGGCGGGCTGCGGCCCAGCACCAGCGCCGCGCAGCTTCCTGGAGGCGGCGGCGGCGGCGGCGGCGCCGTCGCGGTGTCGGTCGGGCACACCTTGCAGCACCCGCACCACCCGCAGCTCCGTACCACGCTCGGTGGCGGACTGTCCCGCATGTCGTACGGGTCGTACGACCACCTCGCAGCCGCTGCGGTCGCCGCCGTGGCGTCAGGCGGCGGCCTGGCGGCGGCGTCGCCGCCGCCATCGCCTTTCGCGCGGTCCTCCGCCGCCGCGACGGCGGTCGGCAGACGCAGCGGAGCCGCCGCTTCCGGCGCCACCACTCCCGCACCTGTTGCGGCCGAGCCAAGCCCGGCGGCGCCGTCGCCGCCGCCGCTGTCACGGCCGCTGCAGCTGCGTCAGCGGCTGCGGCTGGTGGCGCCCTGGCTGCGTCACTTTGTGATCAGCGCGGCGGAGCGCGCTGCTGCGCACAAGGCGTGGGACAACATGATCGCCATTGTCAACCCGCTGAGGGTGCGGCGCTGTGCGCGGTTGGGGCGATGCGGGCTGGCGCCCCGGGCAGGACCTGGGATCTTGGGCTGGGCCCGCTGCCGGCGGTGCCATGCTCCTGGCGGGGCAGCCATGCGGCCTTCCCTTCCCACCTTCCCAAACTCTTTCCCCATCCCGCCCTTCGTCACTGCTGTCGCAACCTCTACCCATTCTATACCATCCCGCGCTTCCGCCCCGCCCCCTGGAACCTGCCCAGATGCTGGCCAAGGACCGCGAGGACTGGGCCCGGCAGCAGCTGGCCGCGGACACCGAGCCGCGCCCCTTCCTGCCGCCGCTGCCCTCGGTGCGAGAACAGGGCGGTGGGGGTGGCGGCGTACCGCCGCTTGGGAAGGCAAACACGTGGGGATGCATGAAGTCCTCCTCGCCACGCCAGCCGCCAGAATGCCGTTGCCAACCGCGGGCCTTTCCGTACCTTGGGGCCCAAGCTTGTCGGCGCTGCGCACAACTGTTCCTCTTGACCGCGATGCAGGGCCGGCCGCCGCCGTCCACCGCCGCCGACGCCGGCCTGCTGGTGGCGAGTGAGCCCATGATCGTGGCGATCAGCGGCAGGCGGGACGCCGCCGCTGCGGCGGCGGCAGCCGGCGGCTGCAGCGCCGTCGCCGCCGCGGGGCCGTTCGTCGCCGCCGCTGGCCGGAGCCGCAGCCCCAGCGAGGGCCTTGCGTGGACTCGGAGCGTGGCGGAGCTTGCCCGTAGTCTGGGGATCGAGCTTGGGGCCGAGGGTCAGGACACAGGGCTGGGCAATGGGAAGGGACACGGACCGGTAGAAGGCAACGGGAAGGAAGAGGCCGGCGGCGCGGGGCCGGGGTCAGAGGAGCAGCGGGGGCAAGCGGTGGGGGCCAAGGGGCACGGCGACAGGCCCGGGAGCGGCCGCCGCGCTCGGAGCAGCGGGGGCGGCGGCGCAGGTGCCGACGGCGACGATGGTGGTTTGCGGGACTGCCCGGCAGTGTACAGGTGGTGGGCGCCCGCCGCCGAGCAGCGGTTGCTGTGCCGAGCGCTGCGGCGGCGGCAGTATCGGCACGAGGCGGCGGTGGCGGCGGCGCTGGCCAACTCGGGTTACGGCCCACCCTACGCGCCGGCGGCGGCGGCGGCGGCGGCCCAGGGCACCTCGGCCAGCGGCGCAGCCGGCGGCGGCAGCAGCTGGGTTGAGCCGTGGGCCACGCCGGCGGCGGCCGGGGCTGGCGGCGGCGGCAACGTCAATGGCGGCGGCAGCGACGGCTCGGATGAATCGGACGCCAGCAGCGACAGGCCGTGGTCGGGCTGGCAGTCGCAGCCTCTAGCGGTGGGGCGAGTCAGCGCCCGACTGCGGCAGCTGCTGCAGGTCGGTCAGGGGTCTTGGGCCAGGCTCTTGGGCACGGGGGCACGGGGGCGTTGGCTTTCGGCTGCAGGCAGCCGTGGGGCCGCTGGACCCAGTGCCGGTATGCTGGTGCGCCACTGGTCGGCAGCGGGCGGCGGGCGCGCGGCCGTCTATTGCCGAACGCCCAGTGCTCCCCACCCGACTGTGGCTCTCGGGCGGGCTGCTGACAGCATTGGGCCCGTGCGTGCCCACGCGCTCCCGGGTGCTTGCCCCGTGCCGCTGCAGGTTGAGCACGGCGGCCGCATCCATCTGGTCAACGCCCACCACTATGCCGTACTTGTACGGGATGTCGTGCTGCACCCCGTGGAGCGGTACGGTGGGCTAGCCAGCCCTGTGGCCCGCTCGTCCATGTCCTCGTCGGACCGGACGCCAGACAGCCATGCCGGCGCCGGCGACGCTTGGGCGGCAGGGGTTGGCAGCGGCAGCCGGCGGGTGAGCATCAATGGCGACGGCGGCGGCGGCGGCGGCAGGCGGTCGAGTGCGTCGGGCGACCGAGAGCTGGACCTGGAGGCTGGCGGCGGCGGCGGCCCCGCCGCCGATGGTGGGGCCGCCGAGACGGCCCCGCTGACAGCCACGCCGCCACCGCCGCCACCGCTTCGGCGAACGTCGTCGCTGCCGCTGCGCCGTCGCCCCAGCGGCTCAGGCCATCATCGCGCCGCCGCCGGCGGCAGCGGCAGCTCCGACGCCGGCAGCGGCGGCGGCGGCGGCGGCAGCGATGAGGAGCACGAGCTGCTGCTCAGCCCCGATCAGCCTGACGGCGCTGACGGCGACGGCAGTGGCGTTGGCAGCCGCCGCCGCCCCCGACGGCCGCTGCTGCAGCCCGCCAGCGAGCTTCCACTGCGCGACCGTGCCCGCCACCTCCTCCGCGAGCTGCGGCCAGCGCCCGGCGGCGCCGCCGCGGCTCAGACGCCGCCGCCGCCGCTGCACCGCCGCCGCTCTCTGCCAAACCGCCATCCGTCGGCCTCCCCCGGCGGCGCCGTCGAGCTCATCGCCATCGGCTCCCGGCGGCGCTCCAGCGCCGAAGCCGCCGACGCGGCGGCGGCGGCGGCAGCCGCGGCCGCTGACCGGCCCGCGCCGCTCTGGCCTTGGGCCACCCCAGGAGCGGGCACTGTGGCGGCGGCAGCAGCAGCCGCGGCCGCGGCGGCGGCTGCTTCTGCTGCCGTCGGCGGCGCATGCGCAGGCCCGGCGCCGTGCCCACCGCCGTTGATGGAGACGCCTTACGACGACAGTGACGAGGCGGCGGCGCTGGCAGCCTACTACGGTCAGCTGTTCCCGGAGAGCTTCCAGCGGCTGGTGCCTGTGTGCAATCACCGGGTGGGTTCGGTGGGCTAGGTGCCAGGGTTAGGCTTGGCAGTGACGTGTATGGGGTTGTACGGCATGTTGGGGCGCATGCGAGTGCGAGCACATCATGGCGGAGTTGGGTTAGGGCGTCGGCTGTGTGGTCAGGGCCGGTCGACATGCCGTACCCGCTGTCGGACCGTACGGCAGGCCGTGGACGAGCTGCTGTTCCAGTGGGACGCCGCCATGTGCCAGCTGGCGACGGCGCTGCTGGCGGCGCACGTCGCCATGCGAGCCGCCGCCGGTACGCCGTCCGCCGCCGCCAAGGTCGCCGGCGGCAGCGGGAAGGCCGGCAAGGCCGCCGCCATCGGCGGCGCCGCCGGCAGCTCCTGGCGGTGGCGGCGGCCTTCCTCGCCGTCGGCGGCCGCGGCGGCGCTGCCGTCGCCGTCGGCGGCGGGGCAGCCTCTGGCGGCGCCGCTGGCGCTGCCGCCGCCGGACAGCGCGCACGCCGCGGCCATCACGAGGGCCGCGGCGGCGGTACGGCGGATCCAGGACCGCATCCTGGTGAGTCACGACTCTCACCGCATCATGCTCCTGGCACGGTGTATCACACGCAGCCACGATCACGCCCATGCGTGCTGGTCGCAACCCCGGCCTGCGCCCTCCCCACACACCGCAGGTGGAGCGCGCCCGTGCGCTCCGCTGCCCCACCCGCCGCGCCTACATCGCGCTCTTCGCCACGCAGCGCGACGCCGCGGCGGCGGCGCAGTGCAGCGCGCTGGCTCCTCCCAGCAGGTGCGGCGCGGGGGTTGGGGCGGGGCCTGCAGCCCGCACCAAGGAAGGCCCTTGGACGGCGGGGCCGCTGCCAGTGGCTCTGGAGGCCGCCCCGCGGCTCCCCGCTCAAAGCGGCACATGCGCCTGGCGTTCCTCCAAGCAGTCCCAGCCGAGGCTGTGGGCCCGGGCTGAGCTACCGCTTGGGCGGTGTCGCCGTGGCGTCGCGTTGACGACTGCCCCTCCGCCCCCTGCACCATGCAGGGCGCAGCCGCTGCACTTCCGGGCCTGCGCGGGTGCGTTCGTGAGCCCACGGCGGCGGCAGCGCGCGCAGCCTGCCAGGCAGCGGCCCAAGCAGCGGCGCTGTGGGAGCGCCCAACGCATCCCGGCGCAGCCGCTCCACCTCCCCTGCTGCCCCTCCATCCCTACCCTCTCCTCTCCCTGCCTGCCGCCGCTGCCGCAGCCCCTCCGCCCGACTCGGTGTACTGGCCCGCGCTGTGGACGCTGCCCGTGGGCCGGGCCGCCCGTGTGCTCATGTCGCTTCCCTTCCTGGCCATACTGGGTGAGCAAGCCCTGCGGCCGAGGGGCGTGGCATGGCGCTGCCAGAGCCGGGCCGCGCGGCCGGCTCGTCGCCTAGCGGCCGTGCCCGGTCCCTGTGCCCACCCGCTCTCCGTCTCCTGCACCCCGCATCCCTTCTCGCGCCTTGACCCCACCCCGACCCCTACACCGTGCCCACACCACCGGGCCAGTGTTCCCCATCGGCGCGCTCACGGGCGCCCTGGCCAACCTGCCGGTGGCGGTGTGCGGGGGCACGCCCGCACTCAACAAGCTCTACTGGTGGGCAGGGCAGGGCAGCGCAGGGGAGCGGGTGGGTGGGGGCCGTAAGCTCTACTGGCGGGTGGGGAGGGAAATTAGCATAGGCAAGAGGAGGGAAGGGGAGAGGAGAGGGCTGGGGGCCTGGGCGCGGATGGTCCTGCGGAGTCGACAGGTAGCGTGTGCTGTGCAGGGGAGGGTGCAGCTGCAGCGGCAGCGGGTGCACTCGTGGGCGGATTGCGAGGGCCGCTGACGCCAGCCAAGCAGTGCGGCGCAGTAGCGCTGCAGCCCCTCATGGCGAGGCCCTGCGCCCCCCCCCCGCCCCCACTCCCGCCCCCGCAGGCCGTGGTTCTGCAACCACCACTACCACCACGCCCACCCACCCTCGGCCCCCGGGCTCGGCCCCGGGGCGCCCACCGGCGTGTCCTTCATCCCCGCGCCCAGGTAGCGCCAACGCAGCATGTCTGCATGTGGGCCGGGGGCCGGGGTCCCCATCGGCCCGAGCCCTGCCCCGGGCCCGGCTACCTGCCCTGCCCCGCATGAGGGCCCCTGCTCGGCACCTGCTCGGCCCCTGCTCGGTCGTATGCCAGCCAGCCAGCCAGCGGGCGCCTCGCGCTCCGACCAGGCGTGCCCTGCCCTTTGCGGCTCAACCGACACGCGCCCCGCCCTTCCCTACCGCCCCCCCTGCCGTACAGCTCCGTGTACGGTAGGCTGGCCAAGACGCTGCTGACGGGCGTGCTGCCGGCGCTGCTGTCGCTGTCTTGGAGCGCCTGGGTGCTGCCCATGGTGCTCTACATGCTGAGCGCCATACAGAGCAGGTGAGGGGAGAGGGCAGCGGGAGGGCAGTGGGGCGCCAGGGCGGCATGGGTTGCGGGGTCGCTGCAGGGGACGGGAAAGACCAGCGCGGTGGGCAGCTAGGCATGGAACCCTTAGTTCATGCCCGAATGTCCATGGGCACTCTTCCCCACCTCCCCCCCTCCCTGCCTTCCTGCCTTCCTGCGGCCAGGTGTGTGTCTCTCCCAGCCATGGACCGGCAGATGTCGCGCTGGTTCTTCTGGTGGTGAGCCCGTGGGGGGGAGGGGACCATGCGGGTGGGCCGGCACAGGGGTCCCGGGGCAGCCTTGCCGCAAGTGAGATCGGGCACGCGCTCTCCCTGAGCCAGGCCCCCCTGCTCTACCGTCCGCTGCTTAACCCCTCCGGCCCCCTGCTCCCCTCCCCTCTCCCCTCGCCTCCCTTCTTCCCTCCTTCTCTCGCCACCAGGAGCCTGCTCAACATGTTCCTGGGCGCGGTGGTGGGCGGGGGCATCTTCCAGCAGCTGGGAGCCTACCTGCAGGTGGGGGAGGGAGGTGGGGGGGACCGGGGGCAGCGGCATGGCAGGGGCGTGAGCAGAGGCAGGCGCACCGGGACAGGCAGCGGGGGGGCAGGAGGCTGGGCTTGCGTCGGCGTCACTGCTCCTCGCGGTGCCGCCGACAACACCGGACGCCGCGCACTGCGCCCCCCGCATGTTTACGCCCGCACCCACCCCTGTTGGCTGCAGGACCCGGGCAAGCTGCTGCTGCGCATTGGGACCGGTACGGCCGTGGGGCCCAGGGAACAGGGCCAGGGCCAAGGCGGCAGGGCCCAGGGCGGCAGGGCCCAGGGCGCGCCCCCAGCCGCCTCCTCCTCGGGCTACGGCCACCCTTCCTCCTCGGCCCAGCAACACGCGCGCACATGGACCGTGCACACTCCCTTGCCCATGCGGGAACATGTAAAACCTGGCCTGCCATGGGACTTGCTCACTGTCCTCACCACCCCTCGACCCATGACATACTTCCCCACCCGCCCCTGCCCTTTCCCCCTCCACCTTCCTCCCCCAGCCCTGCCCACCGCCTCCAACTTCTTCCTGCACTACATCCTCACCAAGGGCCTCTACTCCAACTGGCTGCGGGTGGCCTGGCCACACCTGGTGGGGGCGGGGAGGGGCGGCGGGGAAGGGGCTCACGGCACCAGCTGGTGGCGGGAGGGGCGGGAGGTCAACAGGGCTGCAGCAGGCGACGCTGCCTGCATGGCGAAGATCGGCCACAGCAGCAGCAGCAGCAGCGCGCTCCCTGACGCCTGCACGCACACACACGCGTGCACACGTGAACGCCCTCCCGCCCGCCCTCCCCCTCCTGCAGGGCGCCATGGCGGGGGCTGCCCTGCGCGGCATGGCGGGCGCCGCACTGCCCGCGTGAGTGCGCCGCCCCCTGCCGCTGCCGCCCCTGCTGGGGGCCCGTGCAAGGGGCGCCTGCCACCGGGCCGTGGGGTACCTGGGGGGTGCCGCGAATGCCGCCCCGCCGTTGCCGCTGAGGACCCCCCTGTGCCTGCTGTCAACCTTAGTCGTGCGCGCATCACCCACCTCCGCCCCCTGCCCCGCCCTTTGCCTCCCCAGGAGCTGGCAGGACGTGTTCCGCATCCACTCGCCGCCCGGCTACCGCTGCTCCTCCTTCTACAACGGCATCAACCAGGTGCGGCAGACCGCCGCAGGCCGCAGGGGGCGGGGGGTCGACAGGGGCCGAGGGCCGGCGGCGCGGCGACCTGAGGCGTCGGCTCACGGAAGTGGCTGGTCTACGCACCGGTCATGTCCACAAGGTTTCAGCTCCCTCCGCCGCTCCCTCCCCCTCCCAAAGCCCGGACCTTCGTGGTGGGCCTGGCGTATGTCGTCAGTCCCCTCCCCGTTTGCCTTGTCGCATACACCCACGTTGCCCGCTCTCTTACCCCTCCCTCCTGCCCTCCCTCCCTCCGCCCCACAGACCCTCATGGTAGGCCTGGCCTACGTCGTCACGGCGCCCCTCATCGCGCCCATCGTGCTGCTCTTCTTCGCCACCTCGTACATCACCTGGCGCTACGCCGTGGTCTACATATACGAGCGGCAGTACGAATCGGGTACGGCGACCACATGGGAGAAGACTCGGGGGCCGGGTACGGGACACACGGGCTGGAACCTGGAAGTTAGCGGCGCGGTCGGGGTCGGGGGATTGGGGTAGGGTTTTCAACGCCAGCCCCCGGTAGCCCCCGCTAGCCCCCGGTAGCCCCCGGTAGCCACAAGCCCTCCCTTTTTCCGCTCCAGCACAGCGCAAGCTCTCTCCCTCTCTCCCGTCATCGCGACCCTGCCCGCTTGCCCAGCTCTCCCACCTCACCGTGCCCTCCCCCTCCCGCCCCTCCACCTCCCCCGCAGGCGGCCAGATGTTCCCCGTGGTGTTCCAGCACCTGGTGGCGTGCCTGCTCATATCAGAGGTCTTCACGGGCGCGGTGCTGCTCACCAACGGCGGCTGGCTGCAGGTGGGCGGGGGGCGGGAAGCCGGGGGACGCCGAGGGAGCCGGGGAAATCGGGAGCGGGGGGCAGCGAGCGGGTGGTGGAGGTGTGAGGGGTGTGAGGGGGGGAGACGCATGGTCGCAATGCGCGGGCCTTTGGTAGGACTTTTTTTACTTGTGCCTGGCCGCGAATCGGGACGTCGAACGACAGGGCCCCTCTGCAGCCCAGGTCGATGGTAGCCCACTTTCCTATGGGCTTGTTCGCAAGTGTCTGGCAACGCACTGCTGTCCGGGGTAGCCAGGAAACCCCTGTCATGGGCGAGTGTCCAAACCCTTCGGCCCGCGCTACCACACGCGGCGCGAGTGGTGGTGGGGGGCTGTGCTGAAACCCGGCAGAGCGCCGCAGCCGCCCTACCCTGCCCTCTCCCCCCCACCCTTATCCACGCACCATCCATACACTCTGCTGTGTTCACTGCGGTATGTGTTCGCATACCTGGAGAACTCTCCCAACCCTGCTGCCCTCGCCAGGCCACGCTGCTGTGGTCGCTGCTCACTCCGGCGCTGGTGCTGTTCCAGCGGCTGGTGGAGAAGCGCTACCTGCAGCCGCTCGAGGTGGGTGCGAGGGGGGCGCTGCGGGGCGCCAGGGGCTGCGGGCGGGTGGGGGGAGTTCCCGGGCGGCCGGCAGCCGGAGCGTGCTCACACGGGAGACGCCTCCACTAACCCTGCGCCACTACCCTTCCCCCTCATTTCCTCCGGCCCCCGCCCTCCCGCAGCACCCGCCCATGTCCCTGGCCATGGCCGCCCCGCCCGCTGCCGTGGACCCGGCCGTCTACCTGCCGCCCGCGCTGCGGCAGGGGTCCACCGGCTGGTACCCGGAGAGCGGCAAGGTAGGGCGGGTGTGCATGCGTGGGAGGGCGGTGGGGGGGGGAAGTTGGGGAAAGGGAGGGAGGGGGGAGCACTGTCATGGACACGGGCGCGGCCGGTGCTGCGACAGTGGGGTTGAGGAGTAAGGCGGTCGCGGCGAAGCCGCCGCGTCAACCGCGGTGACGGTGGTGAGGCAGCTTGGGACTGCGGCTCCCACCGCACGTGCTCACCGCCGCGCGCCACACACATGGTACTCTATTTCGGCCCCGAAAATGTGAACACAGGCGTGTTGCTCTATTCCAACGCGTCACCAACACCCAGGGTGTGCCGCGCGGGGCGTGTTACTCATGCACCTTCAAACTCCCCTCCCCTCCCCCTGCCCCTCCCTGCAGGTGTGGGAGCAGTACGGGCTGCCCAAGTATGTGTTTGCCGCCAGGAGCACCTCGGGGCGCAGCTGGATGCCGTGGCGGGATGGCGGCCGCGGCGGCAAGGCGGGCGGCCGCGGCGGCAAGACGGGTTGAGCCACCTTCGGCTGTGGCTGGGGGCTAGGAGTAGGACGCGGGGGTTGGGCAGCAGGACGGGGGTACGGCATGAGGCTGGGGATGATACTGGGATGCGGCTCGGCGAGCACTGCGATGGTGTAGCGGCATTGCGGCGGCAGTTGGGCGTTGGGCGGAGGCACAGCGCCTCGCGCACGCCGGTACTCACCTGGCGCCCGTGGCAGTGCGGCCCAGCAACGGTGCGACATGAGAGGCAGCTCTCGCATGGCTATGGGGCAGCGCGGGCGGCGACGTGGCTGTTCATACGGCGCGCGGGTGGTGGTGACGCGCTGGGTGGTCAGCGCAGGCGTCTGCACACAACCCATCCCAAGGCTACAGAACCTATCCCAGGGCTTGTGTCCAGAAAGCTTGCGTCCAGAACCCAGGGCTACAGAACCTATCCCAGGGCCCGGGGGAGTGGTGCGCGTGCCATGCAGGTGGTAGGCAGCACGGCGCCTCGCGGGACGTGGCGGGCCGCTGCGGAGCCTCCAACTAGTACTTGCCGTGGGTTTGCCGCTCGGCGGCCACCGGAGTGCGGCCGCCGTACAATCGTCGAGCGCCGCTGGCTGCAGGTTTTGGGCTGACTTTTGCGGGCTCCAAGGGAACGGGGAGACAAATGCGGAAAAGCTGACCGCGACAGGGGTTTGCAGGGGCGGGGCGGAGGCCGTTCCGGGATGCTGAGCCTACTGCGGTACGGGTCGTGTCCGGGGTGTCGACTGACTGTCGGTCAGGGGGTTCCCTGCTGCCGGTAGCTCGGGAATACACCAGCAAACACCGGCTACCAGGAACCTGCTGGTGATTGCATCAGCACCCGTTATACACCTCTAGACGTCCCGTTGCCCGCAGCGCGAGAAGCCGCGACGTGCGGACGAGCGCCAGGTCGCTCGGGGCGCTCAGGACACTGTACGGCTCAGCGCCCTCACACGGCCTACACATCACGGCCCCAAAGAGTACAGCCGTCATCGTGTTGAAAGTGGGGGCAGCAGGGGCCGCTGCCTGCGGTAGAGGCTCGCTCCTGGCCAGGAGGCCTCCTGCCCCTTGCGGGGACCTCTCGCGGCCTGCCGCGAGCCTGACCAAGGCACGACGCAAAGGGCTAACGGCGTGCCGTGCGCCGTCATTGCCCGGGATGCACTGTAGCAGGCGCTATACGGAGTTGGGGAAGGCACGGGGAGTGTGCCGACTGGCCACCGGGGCCAAGGGGGGACGGGGGGGATCGGGCGCTCAATGGAGGTACCCTTGGTACTACTGGCCACGTACATGGCGCGAAAGAATTATCAGAATACATCAGTGACGGGCTGTGAAGGGTGCTCTTCACACATACTACACGCATTGGCATTACTTCTTTTGACGTCCGCAATACCAGGAGCGCGAGTCCCAGACCCAGCAAGGTTGCAGGACCTCTTTGCAGCAGTGCTCGCTCTCTTCTGGCGCGCTGTTAAGTCTGTAATATAAGCCGCACGTCGCACGGCTTACAGCGCAGTCGTCCAGGAGTGTTTCGTCGTCCGTCGTCATGGCCAGCCCACAGCGGCCCGGGACGCCTGTCGGCTGTCGAGTTGCCATATTGCTGCCACCACAGCCTCCGCAACGCCGGGCGCCAACAGGGCACGGTCAGGCCAGCCAGAGCCCTGTTCCTTCACTGCCGTTCGGCCTCGCGCTCGGCGCGCCAGGGGCACTCCTGGCGCACCTACCAGCTCTTGAGTCGCCTGCAGTGGCCCGGTGCCTCTTTGGGAGACCTTCACGCGACGAACTGGAAACTTTCTTCGCCAGTGCCTCTCAGGTGAGCTGCGTCCAGGATGCGAATGTACTGGCTGCAATGCATAAAATGGGCCGTTACGGACACGGTTTCCGGTGCTGCGCGGTCAAGATGTTCTCGTGTGTCAGGAAACGCTTGCGCACGCCGCGGCCCCATGACTGCCGCTTGCAGTATAAAATGCCGATATTCAAAGACTCGCGCACGTCCGGGTGCTTCTCCACAGGCACTGGGAAAGGGCGCCCCGGTGGTGCAGCCCTTGGCGCAACGCGTTGACTAGCGCAGTTCTTGCGCTTGTCTGCGCTGGCGCAATAGCTGCCTTAAGCATCACGACAACGTCAATGCAGCCGGCGACTATTGGATAGTGTCTGTGGCATACTTATCGTCGAGCCGTGGGTGTGCAGCGCGCGCTGCCTGTCCCCTCGGGCACCCCGCTGTCACTGCGCAAGGCAGCGCATGTGTTGATAGACGCTGCAGAGCGCGTGTAAGCGCGCGCCTCTGCAGCCCGAGTTGGGGCTCTGTGGACTGACTGCGTGTGCAGGGACCAAGAGGAAGCCATTCATCGCTTGACGCGGGGTCCAGCAACTGACGGGAGTGCTGCAACCCGCTGGGGAGTCTGTTGCGCATGTCTGGATGACGAATAGATGCCTGTCCATGAGCAGGTGCAAGCAGGTCGGCGCCCCTGTCCAGGGGCTGGCCCGTGATGGCTGTTGACGGGACTGGGCACTTGGCCACTTGCGATGTTGGGAAGCGGCGCGAGCCGGCGCCCCTGGCAAACGAGTGTGGTTGTTTCTGTTACATGGCCGAGCGCCTCTGCTCGTTGTCTTCTTGGCTTTTGCAGCTGCTGTGTTGGGAGGAAGACATGACGTGCCCATGTGGCCAGCGGGCTTGCAGTTGGCGGCCTCATGCGGCGTCGATCAGAAGCGCGGTGTGGTGTTGCCGCCCTGGCTGGCTGGCTGGTGGGCGAGTTGGTTGGTAGGTTGGGACCAAACAGATGACGTTTATCAGGTAATTAGGACGTATCTTGTGAGTGTGCCGATACCATAAATTTAATGCGAGCTAAGGTATTTGGCTGGGTGTGGTAAGGGGTAGCGGTAACACGGCGCTGCTCTGTGCGCGCCCCGCTTTAGACTCATCACGCCTCTGTTACGAGACGATAGTATTGGTTGACAGCGCATGCGTGCACGCACGCGGCGCTATGCTTATTGGCTTGTATGGCGTCTGACGCCAGTTAAACCTTCAGTGCTGGCCGGGCTGTTGCTGTATTGGACGCCGTCAGCTGGCAAAAGCAATTCTATTGCATGCCAGCTTTCTGTGTGGCTTGGGGTTTTGTATGTGGGTGGAATCTGTGATCTGTGATAGCACGGTGGGACCTGTTGCTGGTGACGGAGGACTCGGCCGGTTGGTTTTGTAGCATGGTTTTGGTTTTGACTCCGGTTTTGGCTTTTAGCTGTGGTATTCCCAAGACGACGTGTGACGGGTGTATGAGGGGCTCGGCGGATGCGGCCGTCTCCATCCGCTTCGGGCCAGCGGTAAACAGAATGCGAAGGGAAGGTGTACATGGGGGCATGGCGTCGATGTGGGGTTTATCCTGTAACGTGGCACGACGAGCGCCGACGACCTTGCCCCAAACAGCGCCGCCGTTGTCGAGTTGGGGGACAGCGGGAGTTCCCTGGCAGAGTAACCTCCGGTCGACGCGGCATGTGAGGTCCCGTGATCAAGGAAAAGCATACATCTACCGGCCTGCCCCTCCGCCTCCACCAGCACTGCCATCCTCTCCCGCCAATCCCTCTGCCACGCTTCCTTGCCCTCCCTGCAGTGTCATGAGATGCCATGTGGCTCACACCGCCAAACAGACCTCGTCACGGTCTCAGCGGTCAGCCGCACACGCTCAGTCCGCTCACCGTCCGGACCTGTGGGAAGCCTGCAGCTCCATGCAAGCCATGGTGAGCGCCTGTGAGCCATGTGCGTTATGGTGATCAGACTGAGCGTGTGCGGCTGGCCGACTGCTGAATGCCGTGACGAGGTCTGGTAAGCGTTTCGCAGTGAAAGCACTCGGCCGTGCTGATGAAGCGGATCTGCGGAGCTTGCCTTCCCAGACGTCACAACCGGCCCCACACGCCCCAACACGTGCTCCAACACGCACCTATCCCAGCCCCGCGAGATCGGCCTTTCCCAGCCCCGCGCACGACAGAGAGCGAACCTGTAAAGCGACAGAGGGTACCCCTTGCTTAGTTCAGTTCTGCCTAGCCGGACAGCCAAGAACGACGAAGACGTAGGCGGGGAGGAAGCGCCAATGCTGTCTCCGTGTCCGTCCCGCTGTGAGCCAGAGCATCT
>BDDC01000241.1:0-30893 GCA_001662425.1 Chlamydomonas sphaeroides | reverse complement strand
GGGGGGGGGGGGGGGGGGGGGGGGGGGGGGCGGGGAGGCGCGGGGTACGTGCTGTTTGGTTGTTTGAAGGCGCCCTTGGCGAGCTGGCTCGCAGTGCAACGATTATCAATAAGCTGTATTTTGCTCTGCGCGCTCATCAACTTTGACCGTGCCGCTTCTTCGAGCAAGCTACCGCTATATTTGTGTAGCCAAACGCGCCTTCTACCTCAAACAAGGCGCAAGGCATGGTGCAACGAACGCGCACAACGCCATGTCAGCGTGCACCGCCAGGCGAGGTCGATATCTCGATCTGCCAACATCTCTAACGCCGTGTCAACGGCGACCGGAGTAGCGCGGCATAAATGATCGACGCCTTCTACTCCGTCCTCTTCGGGGTGCTCGTACTGGTGAGACCGGCAGCCGGACGGGCGGGGTCCGCCTACCCTGCCTGGCGATGTCCCAGCGACAGGCTGGCAGGCTTCCCTGTGCTCGCGGCCTGGGCGACTGCGCAGTAGGCCAGCAGCTCGAGGCTGGCGTGCAGCCGCAGCTTGTGTTAGCTCCAGCTGCTGGCTGCCAGGGGCCTGCCGGAGCTGCCCAAAGGCAAACCCGAAGCCATCCCCCAACTCGTCTCCATTCTCGGCCTCGGCCCCGCCAGGTCGCAGTGCTGCTCAATGCGCGCAGCACGAGCGAGGAGCCGGCGCTGTCGCTGGGCGCCGGCGAAGAGATTAAGTTCCGTTCCTTCCGGAACAACTACCTGGTCGTGTTCTGCCTCATGATGGGTGAGAGCAGCCCAGCAGAACCCCGGGGCTCCTGGCCGGGCTAGCGCCAACCAGGGTCCATCCCTGCCGGCCTGGATGCCATGGCTGCGGCCTCAGCCGGGAAGCTGTGGGGTTGCGCTTCCGCTACGCCGCCAACTGGCAGCGAGGCCAGAGGCCAGGCCCCTCTGCAAGTCTGCTCCAGCATGGCTGCCTCCCAGGGTGCCCCGGCAAGGGTGCCCGGCAGCCGCGCCGTGCCGTTGCTGGCAGATGCTGCGGCCCCAGCCAGACCAGCCTGACACCCGGGCCCTGCTCCCGCCGATGCAGCGGGGGACTGGCTGCAGGGGCCGTACATATATGCTCTGTACGAACACTACGGCTACACCGTGGGCGACATCGGGTGGGTACCGCGGCTGCAGCACGCCAGCACATGTGCGACACTTGCGGCGCTGGGTTGGGCATGTCAGGGACAGCCGGCGACCGTTGCGCAACGCTGTTGCGGGATGTCGGGGTCTCGGCGCGCCGCGTGCGAAGGCGCACGAAGGGAGCCTAGCCCAGACCCCGGGCCTCGCGCTTGGTCGCGCTAGGTTGCGGTGCGAGCGGGCCTCCCTGCGCTGAGCGGCATGCGGGAGCCGGCTGCCGCCCGCCGCCTGAGCTCCCTGGAACCCCCGGTGACGCGCCGGCCCTGCAGGCACTTTTTCATTATGGGCTTCGGCAGCTCCATGGTCTTTGGCACCGTGGTGGGGGCCTTGGCCGACATCACGTGAGCCAGGGGCGGGGCCGGCGAGGGCGAGGACGAGGACCAGGCCTGCATCGTTGCAAAGCGCAGGCGGGCTAGGCGGGTTGCCAGGAGGCCATTGGCGAGGGCGAGCGCCCACAGAAACCGGACGGCTGGGGCGCAGTTAGGCTGCGAAGGGGTGGCGGTGGACCCAGCGGGCCACGCGGCGGTTGGGGTCGGCCCCAGGGCTCAAACTCCGGGCCAGCGCCCGCACGGCCCTAGGACCCTCAACCCTTCCTGCCCCTGAACGCGCCCTGCCTGTCTGCAGCGGCCGCCGCAACGCCTCGCTGCTCTACGTGGCCAGCTACTGCCTGTCCTGCCTCACAAAGCACAGCGGCAGGTGCGGCCGCCGCCTGCCGCGGTTGCGCAATGCCATGCACCGCGCCCGCGCTGCCGCAGTAGCCCGTTGCGGTTGGAGGCCGCACGGGGCAGCCAGCCCAGCTCACCATGCGGGAGGGAGCCGCGGCCAGCGGCCCGGGCCTGCGGGCCGGCACTCGGCATGCCACGCCCACACACCCACGCCGACGGCGTCCACCCTCGCCTTGCTGCTGGGCCCCGCCGCTGACGCCGACGGCCCGATCTTCTCTCGCTACCCGCCCCCCCCCCGCAGCTACTGGGTGCTGATGCTGGGCCGCGTGCTGGGCGGCATCTCCACCTCCCTGCTCTTCTCCGTGTTCGAGGCCTGGCTGGTGGCGGAGCATAACCGTCGCGGCTTCCCGGAGCAGCTGCTGGCGGACACGTGAGCGCCTGGAGGGCTGAGGGGGCCAGGCTCGTGCCTGGCTTCGTGCCTGGCTAGGCCCCATGTGGGTCTGCGGCGTGCCCTGTCTGGCCGGGGGCTGCAGGCCGGGGGCCGTTGCAGCCAGCCGGACGCTGCCGCTAGCCAGGAGCGGCACGCGTGTCTGCACAGGGTAGGTTGAGGCAGAAGGCCGCAGGCCGGCGCCCCTCGCTGGGGCTGGCGGCCGGCGCCGAGCGCCCAGCCTTCGCGTGCTCCTGCTTGGCGCCCCCAGGCGCTTGGGCCCCTCCCTCCCACCGCTTCCCTCCCACGCGCCATAGCTTTTCCAAGGCTGTCTTCTTGGGAGCTGGGCTGATGGCCATTCTGTCGGGGCTGGCGGGCAACGTGCTGGTAGGGGACCGCGGGGAGGGGCTGGGGGGCGGGGTGCCGGTATGCGTTGGAAAGCGAAAGCAGTCTGATCAGCGCTGGCGCAGGGGTGTTCTCCTGTCTGGGGTCACCTTGCTGCGGCGCCCCTGTCCCCAGCTTGAGGCTATGCTGCTTGCTTCTCCAATGGCGCCCGCTCCCAACAGCTCGCATGCACGCGGAGTGACACGAACACACATGCTCCTCCCCTCCCCGCTCCCCCTCTCCGTCCCGTCTCCTCCGCCGGCCCCAGGTGGAGGACATGCGGCTAGGCCCGGTGGCGCCCTTTGACGCGGCCATCCTGGTCATGCTGGTGGGAGGCTGCCTGGTGGCGGCCACCTGGCCGGAGAACTTCGGGGACGCCTCCGTGCGGCGGAGCGTGGGCGGCCAGCTGGCGCAGGGCTGGGCGGCCATCCGCACGGGTGAGGCAGCAGAGCTGCGGCGTGGGTGGCGCGCAATTTGCTTGGGCAGCATGGGTCTTGGGAGGGCGTGTCCGATACTCGCGCCTGCTCACGTCCGCTCCCCGCCTCGCGGCTGCCCGCAGACCCGCGCATCGCGCTGCTTGGCGCCATGCAGGCCATGTTCGAGGCGAGCATGTACACGTTCGTGTTCCTGTGGACGCCCGCGCTGAGCCCCGGCGGCGAGAAGATCCCGCACGGCCTGGTGTTTGCCTGCTTCATGACCACGTGCATGGTGCGTGGCTCGGCGCAACACCGCGATGTCTGCAGCCACGCGGCACCTCGCCATGCCAGCATGCTGCATGCACGGCTCGAGAAGTACCGCGCCACGCGGATCTTTGCTGCTCGGCAGGCGTCCGTATCGTGCAGAGCGCGCCGCTCTACCCCCCGCCCCACCCACCCTCCCGCCCACCCTCCCGCCTACCGACACGCAGGCGGGCAGCGCGGGCACCTCCATCCTGGTCCGCCGCACCGCCCCGCAGCGCTACATGGGGCTGGTGTATTGCGTGTCAGCCGCCGCCCTGGCCGTGCCGGTGCTTTTCCACACAGAGCGACGAGACCCAGACGGTGAGGGGCTGGGGCCGGCAGGGCGAGAGGCGCGGCGGGAGCACGACGGCTTTGGCAGCCAGCGAGGAGGGGCGCGCAGCGGTGAACGCTGCGGCGGCAACTTGGCCCCACCTGCTGCCCTCAGCCGGCCCCTGCGTTCATCCCGTTGCCCTCCCGCAGCGGTGATATCGTCGCTGGAGGACAACGGGGCGGGCGGCATCAGCTGGGAGGGAAAGCTGCAGCTGCTGGCGTTCTGTGCCTTCGAGGCGTGCATAGGTGCGCCAGCGCGGCGCGGGGTGGCGCAGCACACGCGACCTCACAACGGCGCGCGCCTTTTGCCGCGCAGCCGGCCTGCGCCCGCCACCACCGCACCTCAAACACGCAACCGCACCCCTATCGGTGCGCGTAGCGCCAACTCACATGTGGCGACCGTGGCCCCCTCCGCTCCTCGCACCACGGCAGGCATCTTCTGGCCGTCCATGATGGCGCTGCGGGCGCACTACGTGCCCGAGGAGCTGCGCTCCACCATCATCAACATATTCCGCATACCGCTCAACCTCTTTGTGTGCGTCGTGTTGTACAAGGTGCGGGCGGGGTGGGCCAGCGGAGGCGCGAGTGCGGTGTTGGCTGTTGGGTCCTGTGGCGGCTCTGCGCGGCCTCAGTCGACCTCCGCAGGCACTCCGTTCACCGCCTGCCCCCCTCCCGTGTCCCGTCCTCTCCCCTGCCAGGTCAGCGAGTTCCCGCTGTCCGCCATGTTCGGCGTGTGCGTGGCCATGCTGCTGGGCTGCGCGGCGTGCCAGTCGAGGCTCAACGGCCTCACCGGCCTAGGCGGTTCGGGGCCGCTGAGCGGCATGAAGGATAAGCCGAGCATGGACCACGACCTGTCAGAACTGGGCGGCGTGGCTGGAGTCGAGAGCCTGGTGGATGGCAGGGTGTTAGTGACCCCGGTAGGTGCGGGCGCTGTCGCTGGTGTGGGCGCTGGTGCGGCGGTGGAGGGGAGAGTGGGGCCGCGGAGGTTGTCGAGCCAGGGACTGTCGCTTGACGCGCCCGCAGGAGACTATGGAGGCGGCGGTGACCCGAAGATTGGGCCGAGCGGCGTTATGCGGCAGCGGTGACGCTGGGTGGCCCGCAGTGGCCAGGGACAGGTGGTGAGGGGCTGAGGGCGGGTCCCATTGCGGACTGAGTGTGGCATGAGGCACAGGCGTACCGTGGAACCAGTAAGTCGCCAGGGGTCGTGACGAACGGCTTGTCGCATGTGTCGAGTCCGGTTCCTGAGCCGGGAAAGGACGGCTCCTGCCTGGGAGCTGCCAGCTGCGGTCTTGGGCATGCGCGGGGAAACGCAGGGAATGTACATACGTCATGACGATGAGGTGTGTGGAGCATGCTGCATGTCAAGAGCGAAGGCTTTCTTAGATGCATGTGAGTGAAGGCTTGGCCCGGGGGTGCTCGGGGCCAGACAGCGCTTGGGTTCGTGCAGCGCGCAAGGCAAATGACAGCGTCTGGCTGGCCGCGCATAAGATACAACAATCAAGCACGTATTCACGCCTCACGTCCACTGTTGCGGCCACGTTGGCGCCCGATGAGCGCATCCTCGTCGCAAGCCGCACTTGTCTTCTCAAAATACCGCGAGCTGCTGCGCCTGATCGGCCGACTTGAACCTGCTAAGCGTGCCAGCGCACTCTCAGAGGCTCGCGAGACCATCCGCGCGAGGCGCACCGTCACGCATCCCGAGGAGCAGCTGAAGCACCTCAAGGAGCTGACCTCGCGCATCGGCTTCCTGCGTATCGTGACGCCTAGGCAGCCGGGAGAGGTCCGCTCGGGCGTCTTCGTGGTTAGGGACGGCCGGCTGGTGGAAGGGGCCGGCGAGGCGAAGGGCACACGGTGCGTGCTTAGGGCCGCCCGGGTTGGATGCCGGCTCCGCCCTCGACAGCGTTGCAACCGCAGTGAAGCTTGCCGACTTCGAGGACCTCTTTCTGTCGTGACCTGCATGCCTTGCCCTGGGTTGGTGCAACAGGGTGGCGGATGGCACGATAACCTACGAGGATGCCATCCGCCGCAACGAGCGCGACTTCAAGCGCTTCTATGGCGCACCCAAGCCCAAGAACATTCTTTTCTGAGTCCACTCAGACTTCACGCTGATGCAAATGTGCTGCTAAGAAGGGGCCGCCGCCCTGCCGGCCCCTGTGTCGTGTCAAAGGGGAGTCCGAGGCGGGCGCAGGGCGGCCGGGGGATGGTCGGTAAGAAGAGCATGCGCATGCACAGGGAAACCAGGAGGAGCGTGTGTTGTTGTGTGTTGGCATAGCCAAGTCAACGTCACGGACAGGCGCTGGCGGGGACTGGTTAGCCACGCATCGGAGCGTGCAGTGTGGCGGCGCAGTGTTGCACACAACTGGTGCCGAGCCAGCCAGCGCGCCCTGTGTGGTGTCCAGGAGGGGCGTCCTCCTGCTGGTGTCCCCCGCGCGCATGGACGCAAGGGGCTGGAGAGGGCAGGACATGGCTTGCTTGCAACGGCAGCTGGCTGAAGCGCCATGCGCTTTGTAACACGCAGCTGCTGTGCCGTAAGCCCGTCCCTCGGCTGCAGCCTACTCAGATGCAGTCGCCGAGCCGTCCGCCAGGCGTGACGCCCCTTCTGGCCGTGCGAGGGACACTGACCCTCCTCCTTTCCGCCACCACTAACCACACCCTTCCCCACTCCACGCGCTCTCCCTACGCCTCCACTCCCACCCAACCCATACGTGGCAGCCGCCCCCATCACAATCCACCCGTTGCCGCTGCCGGCGCAAACTGCGCACCGGCCTGCTCACACGGGCCCACAGTCACCGTGAGGTCCCCATCGGGCCCTGTCCTCAGTAGAGCATGCCGCCATCGGCCGTCCAGTTAGCGCTGCTGCCGCGGCGGCGGTAGTCCCGCCGCGTGCGGCCGCGCGCGTCGGTGGGCCCCGGCGCCGGCATGTCGGCGAACACGCGCACCACGTCAATGGTCTTGAGGCAGGCGCCGAAGATGGCGTCAGCGTCCATGCTCTGCTGCGCCAGCAGCGCAGCGTCGATCTTGTCCTTGGCGGCCCACTCAGGCAGCGGCTTGCGCATGCGAGGCGAGTCGTCGTCGTCATCGTCGTCGCTGTCGGACCTGCGGGTTTGGGTTGGCCGAGGTTCAGGTTGGACACGGGTTGGCGCTCGGATAACGGTGGCACGGCGGGTACAGGTGCTTGGGCGACGCGTATATGGACGGGGCCGAGTCGCTTCGTCGGGTCAGCCGACCGCAGTTGAACGTATGTGCTCCCTAAACACCAAGCAGCTGCATCCCAGCCTGATGAAAGCACCGACCCGAGGACTAGGCCACGGCACTGCAGCAACACGAGCTCGGACCCGTCCTCCCCTGGCGCTCACTTGTAGGGCGAGATCTGGTAGCTGCTCAGCTGCGGCTGCTTCATGGCGGTGGGCATGGCGGGCGTGCGCGATTTGAGCGGCTTGACGTAGGGCGAGGTCTTGATGGCTAGCACGTTGCGCTTGTCCTCCTCCGTCAGGTCCTCCTCGCCGCCGCCGACCCCCGGCGCCGGCGCGCCCGGCGTCGCGTCGACGGTGCGCATCGACGTCACCGCCGAGGCCGCCGGCTTTGCCGCCGCTGGGCCGGGCTTGGCGGCCGCTGGCGCGGCCGCGGCACCGGCCTTAGGCAGCCCGGGCTTGGAGGGCCCGGCGACAGCGGCACCGCCGGGTTTGGCGGCAGCGTCGGCCGCAGCGGAGGCGGGCACGGCACTGGGCACGAGCACGGCGGGCAGCAGCTTGACCTGCATCTGCACCGCCGGCGACACCATGTGCGGCAATGCGGCGGGGCCCTTAGCCGCGGGCGTCTTGGCCGACAGCAGGGGTCCGATGCGGTGGCTTTCGGGCTCCGCCTTGATGCCGGCAGCTACAGGACAGGTGCGCGGGAAACACAAGCGAGCTTGGTACGCTGGCAAAGCCAAAGTACACAGCATGTACGCCGCATGTTTGCGGTGCGACAGGCATCAGGGCATCTTTCCCCAGCGCCATACGCCCATGGCCTATAAGGCAAGTTCTGCCGCAGCTCTACCCATTCCAGGGCCCCTGGACCGCACCTGCAGCGCAGATGCCGTTGTTGGGCGGCGGGCGCTTGCCCGCGGCGTGCACCGCCAGCGAGTTGGTGCTCGGCGGCGCGGGCGGGCGCAGCGTGGCGCCGCCGGCGCGCTGCTGCTGCTGCTGCGCCTTGGCCGCCTCCAGGTTCCGCATCTTGTCGTCCTTGGCCTTGCTCTTGGCCTCCAGCTCGGCGCGCCGCTTCTCATCCTCCTGCAGCCGCTTGGCCTCGACCCGCTTGTGCTTGTCGGCGGCGGTCTCGGCGGCGGGGGGAGCGGCCGCGGCGGCACCGGCGGTCGCGGCTGCCGGGCCGGCGGCGGCAGCCGGCCGCGCCGGCGCGGCGGACGTGGACGGTCCCGCCGCGGTGGCGGTGGCGGCCGCGGCGGCTGCCAGGGCCGCGGCCTCGTCGCCAACGGCCAGCGCGGACCTGAGGATATGTGGCGCGGGATAACGGAGCTCAGCGAGAGCCAGAATAGGCCGGCACGGTGCTGCTCGGGAGCACGATGCGGGGACTGGCAAGAGGTAGCGACTGGCCCGCTATTGTGTTTTGTAGCCTCTTGCGGTCCTCGAGCGTGTCGCCCCCACCCACCCACCTCGCGAGGGCGCCGGCCTTGTACGTGGGCACCTGTGGGGCACCACCACCAGCGGCAGCCCCGGGCCGGCGGGCGCCAGCCTGGTCCGCGGCGACCCGCTTGGCTTGCTCCTGGAAGAAGGCCGCCTTGGCCTTGACGCTGCCAGCCACGGTCGCCTCTGCATAGACAATAGCAATGCATGCGGGTCAGAGCAGAAGACTGCGTGCAAGAGTGGCTAGGTTGATGCGGCAGGCGGGCTAACCGGCTGCACAGGCCAATGATGTTGGTATGTGACCCACCCTTGCGCTGGGGCTCGTCCACAGCCGCCGTTGACGTGGAGGCGATCGCGGTCGTCTGCGGCCCCGCTACGCTTGCCGACGGCATCGCCGACTCCGTGTCGGCTGCCGAGGCAGCAGGCGTTGGCCGAGGAGCCGCAGCTGCGGGCGCGGGCACCTGCGGCGGCTTGCCAGCGGCCTTGGCCGCGCGGGCCTGCGCGCGTTCAGCCTCCTTGGCGGCCTCCTTCTGCCGGGCCGCCTGCGCTGCCTCCAGGGCCTTGACCTGATGGACCATAAGGGACGAGCGCGTGCCGCAGTTCGGCCGTCAGCTCGGCCTAACCTTTAGCTGGCAGACGGATCCATACGTCGTTGGCCCTTGCAAAACGGCACAACCGCATATCGCTGGCGGACACCCTACTGCCAGTCCCTAAACAGAGCCCTGCCGGCGGCAAAACGGAGCCGACCCGCATGCGGCCGCGCTGCCTACGGCCCAGGTCTCACCCGTCCAACTTTCTTTCCGGCCGCCGGCGGTGTCGCCTGGAGCACAGGCTTAGCGGGCACCAGCGTGCGCACCGAGGACACCAGGTTGGTCTTGTTGCCGGGGCCAGCGGCCTTGATGGCGGCGACGGGCTTCTTTACGCCGCCGAGGGTGGCCGCCGTCGAAGGCCGCGGCTCCGCCGACTCGACGGCGGCGTGTACGCCCGGTCCTGATCCCCTCGCCTGCTCGTCGGTTGCGTCGTCGTCCTGGCCGCCTGGCTCGTCCTGCTGCTCTGCAGCGGCCGCCTCGCTGCCGCCGGCCTCGGAGACCGCCGCCGCACGCTCCAGGCCCTCGGCAGCGTCCGCGACCTCCACCTCCATACCGGTCGCACCGTCGGCAGGCTGCGGCTCGTCCTCCATCGGCTCGTCCTCCTCGCCGTCCTGTGGCGCCTCCCGCTGCTCCTCGCCCGCCTCGTCGGCGTCCCCCGGCGCCGCGGCCACCTGCGGAGAAGGCCCAGCGCCGCTGCCTCGCGACGCCGCAGGAGCGAGCCCAGCCATGCTTGGCGAACGCCGGCCCATGGCTAGGGACAGCGACCGTTGCCGAGCGTCGCCACCCGGCGCCACCGTGTCCTCCTCCTGAATGGCAGCGGGTGGCTGCTCCTCTTCCGCCGCCGCTGCATCCGCAACGGCATCGCCCTCAAATGCTGGGCCGGGGCTCGGCGCAACATCGGCCTCGTTGGCGTCACCGTCGGCCTCGGGCACCGCCTCGGCGAGCTCCTGCTGCTCCTCGTCAACGTCGAGGCCATCCTCCGCGGTTTGCCCGAAGTGCGGCATCTCGGGAGAGGCGTGCTCCTTGCCGGCGTTGGTGCCGAAGCAAAAGCCGCCGCCGAACGACACATCGCGACCGGCGGAGGCGACGCTGGCGCGAGCGGCGCCTGCCGCGGGCGCCTCTGCAGCTGGCTGCTTGCAGCTGCCGGCAGCCTCAGCTGTGGCAACGACAACAGAGGTCGCCACGTCGGGTTCGCAGGCCCGAGCAGCGGCCTGCACCGTCAGGGGCGCTGGCGCGGCCGGCTTGCCACCCAACATGGCCACGGTTGCGGCGATGCCGGGCGGCATGCGCAAGAAGACGGGGGCAGAGGGGCCGGCGTCCTGCGGGGGTGGCTCCTGAGCCTGCTTGGCGGCCAGTGGCTGCTCGGGCGTGGGCTCAGCGCTGGCGCGCTGTGGCGAGCGGGAGGTCCGGGCCGCAGGCGCGTTCTCCTCGGGGGGCGGCGACTCGTCGACGGTTGGCAAGTGGGTGGCGGCCGCAGCCAAGGTCTCCGCATCGGCCTCCTCTACGGCAACCGCCCCCAGAAGCAGCACGTCGCCGATCTTGGAGGGCGAGGCGGGCCGGCGGCTGACGGCGGCGGCCGTGGCAGGCTTGGTCTTGGCGTGCATGCCCGGCGAGCCGATGTCTGCCTCCTTGACGTTGCGCTTCTGTTGCCGCCCTTTCCCTCTCGTCGCCTTGGCGGGAGCAGGGTCCGCGGGCGCAGGCACCGCAGCGGCAGCCGCGCCCCGCCGGGCGCGTGTGACGCGCGGCTCGGCGACGGGCTCCGGCGCCTCTGCGGTTGGCTCCTGCGACGGCCCAGGGTCAGCCGGGGCCTCCGCGGGTTGCTGCTGCTCCTGCTGCTTCCGTTGCCGGCCGCGGGCGCGGCCGGCCGGCTTGGCAGCTGCCGCGGCCGGCACAGGCACTGAGGCAACCGCGCTCTCCTTAGCGTCCTCCTCTGCACCTGCGCCTGCCTGTGCAGAGGCCACGCACTCCGCCGGGCGCTGAAGGTGTTTATCTTGAGGCACGTCCATCTTGTCGGATGTCGGCTCGGCGTCGGCGATCAGCGGCGCGGGGCTGGGCTCTCTGGCAGGCGGCGCCTTGGCCTTCTGGCCCTTGGCGCGCTTTGTCACCGCCGCTGTCGCCCGTGTGGCCCGCCCACGCTTCTGCCCCGCTGCGACCGCTGTGCTGGGCCCCGCCTCTGGCTGCTCCTCGTCCTGCGTGGCGGGTCGCTGCTCGTTGTCGTCCTGGGGCTGCGGAAGCACGCGGGTGGCCGGGCCGGCCGCTGTAGCTTGGTCATGCTGCGTTTCCTCGTCCTCCTTGGCGTCATCTTGCACGCGAGCAGTCTTCTTGCGGGGACCAGCCTGCATGTAGCGGTCTAGAGTAAGGCTTTGTCCCAAAGCAAGTTGCCATGCGTCGAATAGCCTCACCTCCGATTGGACCACAGCAACCTTCCGGCTACGGAGTTGCAGGATGCGCTGCGTCGCCTCGTTGACCAAGGCGTCGGTCGCCTGCTGCGCGCTCGCAACCATTTCTTCAAGCTTCGTTCGCTCAGCGTCCTCTGTCTGCGAGCAGCGCTCAAGCACCGCAAGGACAATCTTGACTGGAGCTGCCATTTCGCAGCACACAGCTCAACGAAGTCTTTGCGCTCACGGCTGCATTTGGTCGCTCAAGTCAAAGCTGGACCCTGTCACGTCAGCCAGGCGAACAAGTCGTAACGCTAAGTAGGCGAACTTCGGTGTGTATGGTTGGCCAGCAATTCAGAGGGAGGTTGCATTGGCTGTCGCGGATTCCACGTTTCAAAGAGCCTAGCCGCACTCCTTCCCCGCGCACAGCGAAGACGAGAGCTTCATTGCTAACATTACAGCTCGGCAGGTGAGGCGCAACCGGGTGCAAACACCGGCGTCCGCTCCTCTGCCTGCCGCCGCCTCGCCCTCAGCATGTCCGCGGCTTATGCCGCTGCTTCCAGGACGTTCTTCACCCTCCACTCCATACACTCGCTCCTTCTCCTCCTAGCTCTCACCCTCAACCCCCGCTCCTCACACGAGCTCCTTGTCCTCAACTTCAAGAAGCCGTGCATGAATACCTAGTCAGAAACCACACCCTCAACAGTCGTCACCCCTCAACACTCGTCAACACTCTCCTAGCACCCCGCCAACCGCCAGACCGCTACCGGAAGAACGCCAGGTGCTTGCTGGGCATGAACGGCGTCCGCGACGGCCGCAGGTTGGCCTCCTCGCTGTCAACGACCTTGCCCGCCGCGGCCGCGGCCGCCTGCTTGGCCAGGCGCGCGTCCCGCTCCACGCGCAGCCAGTCCTCAACCACGTGCAGCAGCTTCTTCTTCCCCGGTCCGCTCGCAACCGCCGACGCGGCCGCAACCTCGGCCACGCTGTCCACTGACCCGCCCCGCACAATGGTCCCGTCCTCCAGGTAGGCCACGTGCGTGACCCAGCCCTCCAGGCCGTCAAAGATGTGGGTCGCGTAGATGATGGTCGCGCCGCGCTCCTCGGTCTCGCGCTTGAAGAACTCGAGCAGCCGTAGTCGGCCCACCACGTCCAGGTCCACCGTGATCTCATCCAGCAGCAGCACCTGCACAGCAGCAGCAGCAGGACGCAGAGACTGGTAGGGCATATGAGCGGCATACACCTGGACGCGGACCAGGACCGCGGACCTGGACGCGGACATGGATACAATTGCGCGATTAGGCAGGCTGCTTCCTGAGCGTTAGGGGCTGCTGGTCAGCACAAGCCGCGTCACCGACTACCAGACCGTGCGCACCGCGCAGGCATAAGCTGCCACCCTGCCCCTGACTCCCCGACGCTGGAAGGCCCCAGGCAGCGCCCATCCAGTCCCATGCCGCACCTCGTAGGGCTTGAGCAGGCCCATGGCGATCTGCACGCGCCGCTTCTGGCCGTCGCTCATGGTGGTGACGCGCTGGTACAGGTCAATGTCCAGCATCTCAATCAGCGCAGCGCGGCGGGCGGGGTCCACGCCTTCAATGCCAAACAGCATCTTGCCGGCGCTGATGTCGCCCTGTTGACAAGGGTGTGGCACGAGGAGATTAATGCCTAAAGCGTTGCTCATAGCAGAGGGTGAGGCGTGGAAGGAGAGGGCTGGAGCGCAGGGCTTGGGAATCGAGGAGGGGACGCAGGTCGCCGCGTGCACGCTGGCGGCCGTGATGGGGCACGCCAGGGGCTGTCATATATCAGAGTGCAGAAATGGAGGCTGCGGACACCGGCGTCACGAACAGGTGCCGGTGCGCTTGCCAGGCAGCCCTCTCAGTGAAGCCCCCCGATCCTGGCAGCTCCCGGCAAGGGCCGCGCGCACCCCACCTGCAGGGGCACTCCGTAGCCGGCGAACGCCACGTCCTTGCGCCATGACGTGCCCAGGTAGCTGAGCTGCCCAGAGCACGTGAGTTTCTGCAGCGAAACGGGCAGGCATTGTGGCACGTGGAGACGGGAGATAACTTAGCACGGAGTGGGTACTGCGTTACGCCGTTGTCACAAGCGGGAAGGCGTGGCGCGCCGTGGGTGGTGCTCTATGTGTGCCGGTCGCGGGCCACGCTCCCGACTCACCAAGTCGTGGAAGGGTGACCTCCCGAGCACGCGGACCTGGTCCTCCTTGACCATGTACTTGCCAGCCACAAGTTGCAGCATAGTGGTCTTGCCTGAGGCGCAGCCAGAGGTTGGGGGTGGGTATAAGCGTAGAGGTGAGGGCGTGGGCGGCAACGTGTGTGTGGTATGTGGCGAGCGGGAGCGTGTGGTGCTTACTGGCTTACCTGCGCCGTTTGCGCCAATCAGCAGGCAGCGGCTTCCGCGCGGCAGCTCGAGTTCACACGATTTGAGGAAAGGCTCGGCGCAGCCCGGGTAGCTGTAGGAAACGCCATTGAGGTGGACGGCGGAGGTCGACGGCATGTCAGCGTCGCCGCAAGCCGGCACGGTCATGGCGCTGTGTTGCGCGTTGCTTGAGGAAGGTCCAAGGCAGAAGGTAGCGATGAGCGACTGGGTTTCTCAGCAGAAACTCAAGAAGACTGAATCGTCGCCAGGGGCTGCAAGGCTGCAAATCGCTATGAAGTGAGGTCGCAAATAGTGTTGTGGTGGTTGGATGTAATTTGGAAGCGTGCAGCGGAGGAGTGGTCAAAATAGCCAGGCCGCGGTAGCGACCCACGGACCAGGAAGACTGCCCCCAATGCAGAGCAAAATAAATTTGCGCTCCAGCACCAAGTCTGAAGCTTCAGTCACAGGCTCCTCTTGCTGTGTTCCATTACGCACAGCAGCTATGAACTCGCAACTTTTGAGAAGCCCGG
Source organism: Chlamydomonas sphaeroides (assembly GCA_001662425.1). Lineage (NCBI taxonomy): Eukaryota > Viridiplantae > Chlorophyta > Chlorophyceae > Chlamydomonadales > Chlamydomonadaceae > Chlamydomonas > Chlamydomonas sphaeroides. The sequence goes on along the minus strand of BDDC01000241.1, from coordinate 16,722 downwards.
CGTGCGGCCGCGCGTCGGCCCGTCCCTTCACTAGTGATGTCCCTTGCCTCTCCTCGAGGTCAGCACAAACGAAAGATCTGGCAGATTTGCGCTTCGCGAGTACCGACTTGGACTTGGCTCACAGCTTTCGTCGTGCGCTGCAGGATTGGCTCGGGGCTGGCGGTCCGGAGTCGCTTGGCGCCAAGCAGCTTCCTGGTATGGGCTGTTGACTCTCGCTGGCGCTGGTGGTCGCGTGGCATGGCCTAACCCCGAGCCCAACCATCCCCTGCGCAGAAGCCCTCCCCGCAAGCGGACGCTGCCTCACCAGCGTCCCTGCCATCGCATGTGTGCCGGGCAATGGACCCTCGTGGCGGGGGCAAGACCGCGGGCTTCCAGTTCAACGTCGCCTACACCGCCATCATCGGCGCTTACGCCGCGCTGTTCCTCTTCAAGAACCCCTACATCTTCGCCGCGCTCTCCATCCTGACCATCCTCCCCCAGAACTCCGCCATCACATCGCTCAACAGCCTTGTCAACCTATTCTACGAGAGCGGCCTTTTCATGAATTTTGCGGAGGCCGTCTACGCGGTGCGCCTAATGACGTGGCTGTCCATCGCGTGCTCCCTCGTCGCCTTTGCCATCTTCTCTTAGAGCTCGGAGGCTGGACGCAGGGTGTAGGTGTACAGGTTCCGCCAGGGGGTAACGGGCCGGCTGGAGTTGGGCACGGATGGCGCGGGGCGTCGGGTCGGGGCAGCGGCGCACACGTCACCGCACGGCGTGGGGCACAGGGGTTATTCAGTATGAGCATGAGGGTGGTGCAGCCGCAGAAATTTTGGGTGGGGCACTGCTGCGGGGCACTGTAACGTGGCGTGTGGTGCCTACTGGCTTCGGTTGTGCGTTGCTGCTGGTGTTGCTACAGCGCACGGCTGGCCAGCAGGCTTCAAGTAAAAATGAACCAGCAGGCTCGCCAGCGTCGCGCCGGACATGACCCGCTGACCCAAAGTGCGCCACATGGGGGCGGCAGCAGCCGACAGCTGCAGGGGCGCTGCGGGGCGTGTCCAGTGACACGCGCGCGCAGGCAGCGCGGTCCTTTGTTGCCAGAGGGGGGGTGGCGGGGACCGGGGTTCGTGCCGACACGGTCACACGCGCCGCGGCAACACTGCCACCCGCGCCTGCTGCAGCAGCCCTCTGCCAGACATGCGTTGCGCTGTCATACTGCCCCAACACCTGGAACCTGCTACGTGTTGAGCGCCGCAAGCCACCTGTCAACCCAAAGGCGCGCCCTCCTTGCAGCGCCCTCGTCGCCGCAGCAAGCAGACGCCCCCACACTCCTCTGCGTGCCCCGCAAGCCCACGCAGCAGCCGCGCAGCAACAGCCGCGCCCGGCCCCAGCATGCTGCGGCGCCGCGCCGCGGCCCGGCTCGCGCTCGCGGCGCTCATCGCGCTGCTCGCCTCGCTGCTGCTCTTCCGCAGCTCGACCATGCACACCGCGACCAGCACGCCGCCACTGCCAGCACTGCTAGTGCTCGGCGCGCAGGGCGACGCGCCCATCGCAGCTCGCGCCCAGCCTCCGACCGAGGCCCAGGCTTCAGCCCAGCCGTTGGCCCAGGCCCAGACCCAGACCCCCACGCCGCTGGCTGTGGATGTGCTGTGGTCGGCTCCCTTCCTGGACCATTCCTCTTTTGGCGTGGAGGCGGCGGGCCTGGTGCTGCCGCTGCTGCGCCAGGGCTACGTGGCGCCCGACCGCCTGCGCCTGGGGCTGCTGCAGGTGGAGGTGGCGGGGACGGAGGGGAAAGGGAGGAGGCGCGTGTGTGTTCGTGTGTGTGGGTGTGTCAAAGGGAGCTTCATGTGCGCCCAGGGTGTGGGCGTGCGGGCTGGGTGGATGGGGCGAGAAGGGCTCCGAGGGCGAGATAACGACACGGGCACCAGGGAGCACCGCGGCGGTTGCCCAAGGGGGCTTTATATACCGTGCACGGAGCACCGCGGGGGCCGGGCGACGGCAGACGACCCCTTTCACGGCCTTGCCCGCCCGCCTCCTGCTCTGCGCAAGGACCGCTGTGACGACCAGCAGGCGGGCGGCGGCACCGACCCGGGCGACCACCAGCAGCTGACGGCGCTGAGGCTGCAGGGGGCACTGAGGGGACCCACCATCGTGGTGCGGGGGGCGGAGGGGCCCTTTTGCGCTGCCAAGGGCTTCGGGGCCGGGTCTGGCTGTGGGGGCCGTGGGGAGCGCGTCGTTGGGGGGAAAGGGCGGGAACCGGGGGCATGTGAGCCTGAGCCGGGGAGCGCCGGCGTCAGGGTGTGCAGGAAGAATCGCCCCATCGAGTGGGGAGCGGAAACCCCCAGCCCACACTGCACGCCGCAGGTCTGCCACAACCTGCCGCCCTACATGGGCCGCCCCTCGCCCCGCTGGCGCAGCTGCCAGCCCTGCCCGCCGCCGGGGCTGCCCAAGAGCCTGGTGCGTCCTGGGAGGCGTCCCACCGGGTCCTGGTGAAGCCGCGGCCGCTGGCCACCACACCCGCCCTGCAATGCAATGCCCGGCGCAGCCCTTCCCAGTGGCTCACAGTGCCTCCCTTACCGGTGCCGCTGCCCACACGCTCGGCGGCTCCACCGCCCCACCCGGGCGCTGCTGCGCCTCAGGTGATCAGGGCCGTGGCGAGGGCCATGGCGGAGACCGACAGGTAAGCTCGCGACGTGACGGGTCGGCGCCGTCGCAGCAACTTAGGCGGCGCCGCCGGGGCTGGCTGGCCGCAGGCCTCGAGCCGCGGCGTGCCCCGCCTCCCTGCGTCGGCCCCCACCCTCGACCCCGCGGCCCACCCTACGCTGCCGGCTGCCGCCGTGGCCCGCAAGGTACCCTGCGGACTGGGTGCGCACGCTCAACACCGTGGACGAGGTGGGCACGAACCGTGGCCGTCGGAAGCCGTGCGCGTGTCGGCTGTGCGCGAGACACCCATCGATCGGTTGCGCAGCTCGGCGCGTCAGATGCCTGCCACCTCCGTCCGGCAAAAGCGCCAGCCAACGATGCCAGGACGCTGGGCAGGCAGCATGCCACCAGTGGCCCGCATGCACCGGTACTTCCCCTCCCCCTGTTTCTTGGCTCTGGGCAGCCTGCTCGCGATCCTCACCCAGCACCTGCTGAGCCATCCGAGCCCGGAGCTGGACCCGTCTGCTGCTTTCGCGCTCGACGCACCGCCCCAGTCGCTGACGCCAGCCTGCGCCAGGGAGCAGGAGCCACCGTTGGGTAAGCCAGCTCACACTGCTGCCCCGCGCCCCTGCCCTCCTGGCCCTACCCCCCCACCCCCCGGGCCAGGTGTGGGTGCCCACCCACGCCTCGGCCGAGGTGCTGCGCTCGTCGGGGGTGACCGTGCCGCTGGTGGTGGTGCCGCCGGCCGTGGACACGGAGCGACTGGACCCGGCCCGGGTGCCGCGGCTGCCGCTGCCGCCGCCGTGGGCCACACAGGTGCGCGCGTGGGTGGGTGCGGGGGTGGGTGGGTGCGTGCGGGGCGGCCCGTAGCGCCGCAGACGTGGGGGCCGGGGGTGCTGGCAACGCCGGCCCGATCCGGTGGATGGCTGCGCCCGCGTGCCACCGTCCAGTGCCCGGCTGTGGCAGTACTACCGCCGCACCGCGGATGCTCCTAGCATCCGAGGATTGCCTCTTGCACCGCCTGTTACAGTGGCGGTGCTGCCCCGCTGGTACCGCTGCCAGCAGCAGCGCCGCCGGCGCCGGGGCCCACGGCCATTCGCTGGCTGCCGCCTGGCCCCCACGGCTGCAGGTGTTTGGCCCGCTCGGCCGCCCCGCCGCGCGGCCGTTCGTGTTCGTGTCGGCCTTCAAGTGGGAGGCGCGCAAAGGCTACGACCTGCTGCTGCGCGCCTTCCTCGCGGAGTTCGCCGCGCCGCCGCCTGCCGATGCCAGCATCGCCGGCGGCCGCGGCGGCGGCAGTGTGTCCGATGGCGGCGGCGAGGCTGAGGGCGGGGTTGGGTCCTTCGACCCGGGCGGTGGGGGCGTCGAGCTCATCATCCTCACCAAGCCCTTCCTTGAGCAGCGCGACGGCCCCGGACCGCTGGCAGGTACGCCGCCATGTCGCCGGTAGCCGCTCTGCCCCCGCCATCGGCGTGCCGGACTTTGCGCCAGCATGCTGATAGCGGGCTCTGCTGCCGTCGCCTTCCCACGATGCCGCAGAGCGGCTGAGGCGCTGGGCGGCGCGGGAGCTGGGCGCCGGCTTCGACCCCGCCGCCGCGCCGCGCGTGTTTGTGGGCGAGCACCACGTGAGCCGGTCCGACTACGAGGGCCTGCTGGCGGCGGGGGACGCCTTCGTGCTGCCCACCCGCGGCGAGGGCTGGTGAGGCGGCGTGGCAGGACCGCGGGGACTGGCCGGGGCCTTGGCGACTGATGTCGTCACGGCGCTGTAGTGACTGATCCGTGTCCGTCGATCAGCCTGTCCTCCATCCCCATTGCGTCTGTAACCCTCGGCCTCCACCCACCTCATCGCCCCGCCGCCTGCTCTGCACGCGCAGGGGCCTGCCGCTGCTGGACGCCATGGCGCTGGGCCTGCCCGTCATAGCCACCAACTGGTCGGGCCCCACCGCGTACCTGGACTCGCAGGTGCGGCGGCACACGGGCGTGTACTCTTGTGTCAAGTGGAACAGAACCCCGCACGCGGCATAGCACGCCCCGGGTAGAGCGGGGCCCCTCCGCGACGTCCTCCGCTGCACAGCAGTGGGCGAGGGCCAGGAGGACGAGGGAGGACGAGGGCTGCCAGGCCGGGCCAGCTGCAAGCCGACTGTGCGCACAGGCTATACCGTCGCCCCACCTGGCGCATCTTACTTTGCCGGCCCCATCGACTGTACGGCAGGTGGGCTACCCGCTGCCGTACACCGGGCTGGTGGCCGTCCCCGCCAGCGAGCCGAGCTGGTTCCAAGGTGCGGCCGGTCGCAGCGGCGGGGCGGGCCGGGAGCAAGCTTCAGGGCACCTTATAACTCCCCGCGCGCAACCAAATTTCCCCAGCTGCGCATGGGTGCATGGCTTGCCACCCAAAGAGGCCACCCTGACCACTTTTAAACGTTAAAAACGTTCATTCATTACGACAGGGTCCCCTCCGGGGTGATCGCAAGGGCTTCGTCCTGTCTCCTACGGAAAGGGGCAACCGAACATAGCGGCCTGTCCTCCCCCCGCCCGCCTCCTGGCCCGGCAGGCAGCCGCTGGGCAGAGCCGTCGCTGCCGGAGCTGCGCCGCCTCATGCGCCTCGTGGCCAGCCCGGGGGCCCGGCAGGAGGCGGCGGCACGGGGCGGGGCGGCGAGGGCGAGGGTGGTAGCGAGGTACTCGCCGGCCGTGGCGGCTGCGCGGGTGGCGGGGGAGCTGGGCCGGATAGCGCGGGAGGCGGGGCCGGCAAGGGAGGGCCCGGAGGACGGCGCGACGGGACGCTGATGTTGGGGGTGTGTGGACGTGGCGGCTGGTGGCTTGGTTTGAGGGGCATGGTCATCCATGTGGCTTGGGTGCGTGGGCTGGGGGGCTAGGGGTGGCGCGGCTGGCGGCGGTGCACCAGGCCCCTTCCAAGTCGCAACATGACTCTACCAGGGTCGGTGGCCTGACATAGCTCAACTTGAACGTACAAAGACTTACAATTACACACGTGCGGAGGCGCCGGCAAAATTGCTGCGGCTGTGAGCGGGGGCAGCGCCGCCGCACCCCCGGCCCCCAGCGACTCCGTCGCAGCAGGGCACTTAACTCCCACTGTAGGGGCTTGCAATGTGTAGCGGAAGAATAACAGCGCGCACCAGCGTTTCTCAACCCCAGTGTCCGCCCACCGCCGCGCACGCCAGCCGCCGCGTCCCGATGGCGTGCGGCAGAGCATCCGTACGCCCCTGCAGTACTCATAACAAAACACTCCTGCTCAGCTATCCACTGCGCTGAACTGTGCGCGCCGCTGCCGCCTGCTGCTATGGCGCTGCGCCGCCCCACCACCGCCCTCGCTCGTGCAGCACCCGGGCACCCGTACCGCTGCCGCCACCGCAGCGCCGCCGCCTGCGCCGCCGCTCTCACAGCTCAAACACCAGCGCGGGCGCTGCCCAGCCCACATCCGCCAGCCACTGCGCAAGAAGGCCCTCCAGCTCCCGTAGCGTGCGCTCCGGAAACAGCCCGAAGCGGCGGACCACCTGCGGCCGTGTGTGACGATTTGCGTTATGTAGAGTCGTGCGCAGCAAGCAACCAAGCGTGTTCATCGTTAGGTAGAACAGAACCCCAAGCAACCAAGCGCGTGTGGGTGTGAGATGGAGGGACGCAGCACGTGGAAGCAGAACTCTCCGACGCACAGCCGCTGGAAGCAGTGACGGTCCGAGCTTCCAAGGTCGGCGGAAGCCGGGCCGATGGGGCTGCGGCAGCGCAAGCGCTTGGCCGCTGTCGGGCGCCGCGCCCCACCCTGCGGCCCCACCCTGCGGCCCCACCCTGCGGCCCCACCTTGCGGCCCCACCCTGCGGCCCCACCCTGCGGCCCCACCCTGCGGCCCCACCCTGCGGCCCCACCCTGCGGCGTGCGGCCCTGACAACCCCGGAGGCAGCGCCCCCGCCCCCGCCTCACCTCGTACGGCACAGCGCCCATGCCGTCCTGCGGCCCGCCCAGCAGCAGCAGCACCTTCCCCACGTCCTCCCCACCGCCGCCGTCGCTGCCCTTGCCGCCGCCGCTGGCCTGCGGGCGCGTCGCCGCGCGCGCCGGCGCCGGAGCGGGCGCGGCCTCCGACGTCTCAGCAGGTTGCGAGGAGGCTCCGGCCAGCTAAGGGGCGGGAGGCAGCGTCCGGAGCCGGAGGGCGGAGTGCGGGGCGGTGGTGCCATGAGAGCAGGCTTGCAGTGTGGGAATACCTGGGCCCTCGCACCATGCAGGCGAGTTACGGCTGCACGGGCGGTACCAGTCGGGCCTTCCACCTCCCACGATGCACGCAAGCCTAAGCCGAGACGAACCCCATGGGCCAAGGCACGGACCCTGGCGCCGCCCCTGCGCTGCCCCCGGGCCGCACCCGCAGCATCTGCCGGCGCTGCTCCTCTGGCGGCGCCGCCAGGTTGGGCTCCACCTGCGCCCCCGGCAGCGCAGCCAGGGCCAGGCAGCGGCGTTGGGCGATGGCCGCCAGCAGCTGAGGGCTGATGCGCACCCAGGCGCGGCTGGAGGGGCACAGCAGCTGGCTGGGCCGGTACTCGGCCTTGTACCTGAGGGCCAGGGAGCGGGGCACGGGGTTGGGCCGGGCTGACGCTCAGGCGGGCGTCCGGTTGCGTACGCCGCGCGATGGAGCTATAGCTGGGCGCGGGGAGCAGGGGGCGGGCGCGGCGCAGTGGCATGGGCACGGATGGGCTGACGCGCAGGGAGGCGCGACATGCACCACCCACGCGACGCACACGGGGGCGACAGCCACGCGTGGCGCGCAGCTCGGCCCGGGCTGCATCGCCTGCCTGTCCCGCATGCTGCGAGCTCAGCTCAGCTGCCGGTTGGGCCTGCCCTGGACTGCAGCCCGCCCTCCCGTGTCGTGCCTCGCCCTGCTGCCCCTCGTCCATCCCTGCCGCTCGCCTCATCTTGGCGCAGGTGTGGATGTAGAAGCCCATGTAGTAGTAGCGCAGGCCCGGCAGCAGCGGGGCGCCGGACGAGCCGGAGGAGGAGGGCGCGGAGGAGGAGGGCGCGGAGGGTGGCGGGGCGGCCACGGCCTGGGCGCAGTGCTGCAGCACCCAGCGGATCTCCTGCGGGTAGAGGGGCGGCGGGGCGGCCGGTGGACACGACCGGGGGTGTTTGTGTGTGCCGTGGGAAGGCAGGCAGGCGCGGGCATGGGCGGCATGGTGGCTGCCTCACGGCGCCGCAGTGCACACACACTCCCAGGGCGTGCCGCGCGGGTCGTGCTTACTATGTGTTACCTATTTCGGAACACACTCGGCATATATGGGTGTCGCAAGCGCAGCAGCGCGTGAACCCCCAAGCGCGCCGCTCTACTGCGGCCCGCCTCCTCGCCTCCTCCGCCACCCTACCCCACCTGCAGCGCCGTGAATCGGCCCAGCGCCAGCTCCGGCAGCTGCGGCTCCCAGAACAGGTACACGGAGGACAGGCAGCGCGGCAGCACGTCCACCACCCCCACCGCGATGAGCCGGCCTGGGGCAGGGTTGGTCGTGGCGTTGGCAGGGGCGGGAGGGATGAAGGGCAAGTGCGGGGGGCAGAGAGGGAGAGACAGCAGGGGAGCAGGGGCTTTCCCTCCCCCCCACTTTGAGCGAGGAGTGCCCCCATCAACCAGCCAGAGCACGTGAGAGCTCAGCATAGGTCGGCCGCCAGAGCTCGGGAGCCGGGGTACCGGTCATCCCACACTGCCACCCAGGGCTAGGCAAGGGCTCCATGTCCTCCTCTCTGCCTCCTGACTGCCCCCGTGACCTCCCGCCCTACCGTCGAGCCAGTACTGCTGGTGGAAGGATCCGTAGCCTGACTCGGGTGCGGCCGGGTCCTGCTCCCGACCCACGTGCCGCAGCGGGGAGTCCACCAGGAAGCGCCGGTAGGAGCCGGGGGAGAGGGAGGAGGGGCTGTCGCCGTGCTGGGCGGTCTGGTACCTGCCCGGGTTAGGGGCGGCGGTGCGGAGGATGAGCACGGGGTGAGGCCAGGGATGTGGGCGGCTGTGGGCGGCTGTGGCGAAGTGACTCATTGTAGGTGGGCGGGGTTCGACAGGTGTTCTTATGCAAGGGCCGGCAGCGGTTTTGCGGGGGCGGGGGGGCGAAGCCGACTGGGTGCCCTTGCTGCGGCACGGCAGCCAAGCAGTACGGCAGCGCGGAGACACGTACCTGACGTACAGGTCGAACTCCTCCTGGATGAATCGGCTGCGCACCAGCTTGATTTGCAGCCGCCCCGACGGCACCGCCAGCGCCTCGGCCGCCGCCGCCAGTGCTGCCGCCGCCGGCGTTGGCCCCACCGCGGCAGTCCCGGGCGCTGCGCTGCCGCCAGCGCGCTGGCCCGATGCCTGGCCCCGCTGCGCGGCCTTAGGCGCGCTGCTCCCCGGCCCCGGCCCCGCCGCCGGCCCCTGACTGCGCTCGTCCGCCGAGGCCCTTGCTTGGCCGTGCACCATGGCCGGGCCCGCAGGCCGGGGGCCCTGCGGCCGGCAGCTGGCATCGCCCGCTGAGCAGCGGCGCTGCGCTGGGGCCGGTGGCGGCGCCGCCACCGTTGCCACCGCTGGAGCTGCCGACGGGTCGGCGGCGCCGCTGGAGGTGCAGATGTTGATGTGCCCCTCCGCCGCCCTCGCGTGCGTCACGCCCAGACCCCGGAGCTCCGCCGCTGCTTCCGCCGGCCCCAACGCTGCTGCCGCCGCCGCCGCCGCCGTTGTCGTCGTCGTCGGTGCCGCTGCCGCGGCGGCGCCGTCGCAGGAGCTCGCTCCGCTGAGCCAGCCGTTGAAGGAAGTCACGAGCGCCTCCGCCAGGGCCTGAACCACAGCCGGCCCTGGCGCCGCCGGCCGCGGCGGCCGCTGCTGCTGCTGCGCCCCCACGACCTGGCCCTGGTCCTTGCCTTTGCCGCGCCCCGGACCCGAGCCCGGGGCGCCGCCGCCAGCTACAGCGCCGCCACCGGCACACTTGGGCCGTTTGCAGCCCGGACCGCTGTCGTCGGCGGCAGAGCCCCCTTCACAGCTGGCTATCTCCGGGTTCTTCCGCTCACCCGCCGCCTCCGCCTGCCCCTGCCGTTGGCTGCCGCCCCCGTCGTCGCAAGACATTGGCTCCGCGACGCCGCTGCCACCGCCAGCCGCCGCGACGGCTCCGCTGGCGGCGCCGCCGCCGCCAGACCGGGCCGCTGCCGCCGCCAGCTGGAAGGCGGCCGCTGACGTCAGCACGACGTGTGGCGGGAGCGTCGCCCGCTGCTTGGCGCTTGGCTGCCGTACCGACGGCGCCGCGTAGCCCCGCCCCGGCGGCAGCCGCCCTCCGTCCAGCGCCGCCGCCAGCGAGTGCGACAGCAGCCGCTCCGCCAGCGCGACCAGCGCCGCCGACGTATCAGCGGCCCCGCCGCCGCCGCCACCGCCGCCGCTGGCTCTACCCGGTGCCGGCCCCGATAGGGCCTGCAGCTGCGCGGCGGAGCCCTTGACGCCGCTGGGCGCCGCAGCCGCCGCTGCCGCGGCCCCCGATGTTGTGGAGGGCCCGGACGAGGGCGCAGCCGAGCCAGGGCCGCCATGCGTGGCCGCCCCCTCGCCGTCTCCGCTGGCGCGGCCGCTGCGGGCCGCCGGGCTGCCGCCTCCGTCGCCGCTGCCACGGCCGCTGCTGCCGGCTTTCTGGGACGGCGTGTGGCAGGTCAGAGCCCCTGCGTCACCTGCGAGCCGGGGCCGGCGAGGGAAGAGTTTCAGCACGGCTACGTCCCAAGGTGCGGAGGAAGCTACCGAGTCGCGGCGCTGTTGTGGCTAAATGCCACTGAGCCTCAGCCGCTGGCCCTGGTCGATGCGGGGCGGCCCGCAGCCCGTGGGTCGGCGTGCCTGCTAGAAAGGCCCGCCAGCGGCGTATCAGCCGCCGCTGGGCCTTGTTGGGCTGGAAGGCGGTTGTGTCGAGCCGTATGGTGAAGGCCTGGCAGCACGAGGTGCGCAGGTCGGGCTGCAGGGGCAGGGCGACAGATGGGGTTGTGGGCGCAGATATTATGCTCCTCTGCGGAGCGCGGCGTGCGCTTCAAGGCGGTGATGTGCGGTTATTGAGCTGATGCGATGCTCGGTAGCTGGCCCGGATCGGACGTGCCTTGTAGAGGTACTGGCCGGAGCGTCGCCATCCCTGGTCGATGAGGTCTGAGGGGCAAGGCACAGGGACTGGGAGTGAGGGGTGCCGCCCTGGGCTGGGGGTGTAGTGCGTGTCGTCGAGGGATAAGGGAGGGGACTGGGGTTTGTGGAGAGGTAGCGGCTCACCCTGGTACGCGTACACGGTCATGGTCCGTGCGACATTCATCCCGTGAGATACCGAGCAATCTTCACCATGGCAGTAGCCACAGTCGCTTTTCAACCCTGCTCCGATGTCCTGCACTACGCTGAGCTCATCGCGCGGGTGGCTGTGCTCCCCCGCCATTCTCGACTGTTGCGCCAGCGACAACGTTTATTTAATTGTTGGTGTGCTGCGTGAGCACGGTGTATGCGCCATGTTCAGCTATGATACAGTCGCTGTGCCGGGCACGACACAACTCATGACACGGTCCGCATGGCGGACTATGCAAGTACCAAATCCTGGCGCCTGTCCACAAATACAATTACAATTATGCATAGCCCACAGCTACATGGGCGCGGCGCTTTCGCCGGCCAGCCGGGCAGACGACTTGCGTCGTCGGCGCAATTCCTTGTGCAGCGCTGCACCTGCCCCCTTCGGCATGCCCCGTTGAAGCAGCCACACCACGGCAGCATCTTGGCTCCTGCCAGCGCCGGCGCGACGGCAGATGAGTCGTCGCCGGTGGCACCGAACCCCAACTTCGACAGCTGGTACCAGGCCCCCGGCCCGGCGATACCCCGCTCTGTGGACGGGGTCCGCATCGCCATGCTGGAAGGTATGGGAAGCGGAGGCCGGGCTGCCTTGACCAGGACCAGGCTCCGCCGCTGCTTCTGGGGCAGCGGCGGCCCCTGCTTCTGCCGGCGCGCATCTCGCTGCTCCCTGGCTCCGGCCGGGATCCGGCTTGGGTCAAGGCAGCGGCAGCCGCTGCCGCTGCCGGCAGACACAAGCACCGGGAGCCCAAACGGCCCCCGCAGCTAGCACGGTGTGCGTGGTTACGCTGCCAGGCTTAGGTGTGCTCCGGCACCCACCGCATACGCCTTGCTCCGTCGGCCCACCCTGGCCCGAGGCCGCTCAGCATGCCCCACCTGCCCCCTCCCGCCGCCCCCCTCGTCAACACCCCCGCCGTTAACACCCGCAGGCAAGGGCCGTGGCGTGGTGGCGACCCGCGACTTCGCCCCCGGTGACCTGGTCATGGCGACGCCGCCGTTGCTGCTTGTGACGCAGCCGCCCGATGTACGGCAGCGGCCCGACGGGGAGCTGGTGGTTGACCAGCTGCTCGAGCGGAAGCTGTACGGCAGCAGGTGCGGCAACACGACGCCGTGGCCGCACGGTCCTCCTGTACGGCAGGTCACGCGGCTCTCATGCTGTTGTACTGCCGTACCCGGCAGGTGGTTCTCGGTGCTCTACGACGGCTCGGTCCGCTCCTGCAAGGCGTCGCTCGGCCTGGGCACGGCGGCGGAAGGCGCGGACGGCGGCGCGCCGCCGGAGCCGGTGCTGGCCGCGAGCCCCTCCTCCGCCTCCAGCTCCTCGCCCGCGGCCCCGGCCTCCGCCGCACCAGCCGCCCCTAAGAAGAAGGGCTTCCTCGCCAGCCGCGGCGCGGCCCGCAAGGCCAAGGCCGGCACCGGCTCCGGCTCCGGCTCCTCAGCGACGTCAACCTCTGGCGCGGAGGCGCCGCTGCCGGACCGGCGAGAGCAGACACGGCTCGCCAAGGCAGGGCCGGGGTTGGGTGGGTGGGCGGCTGCAGCATTAGGCTCGGACCGCAGGCCAGGAGCGGCGCCACGGGGGCTGAGGAGCCCGCGACTCACTGGCTAGGCCCTGTCTCACATCTCCGCCGGCTGTTCGAGCATGGCCCGACCTCCCGCCGCCCGGCAGGTGGTCAAGTACAACTGCTTTGGCGACGACGCGGAGGACCTGGCGGCGGCAGCTTGCCGCGGCGAGCAGCCGCGGGGGCACATTGGGCTGTGGTAAGACTGGGGCGGCGGGGCAAGGCTCGGCGAATGACTTCCATGCTGGTTGTTCAGTAGAAAGGCTCGGCCGCTGTGGCGCCACATACGCCGGACGCGCTGTGCTGTGTCGTTGGATCCGGTGTCACAGCTGGCCGCTCGCTCGCCCCGCCCGGCCGCCGCGCAGGCCCGAGTTTGCTATGCTCAACCACAGCTGCGTGCCCAACACGGTGAGGGGCCGCGGGGGTCGGGGCGGGGCTGCGGGAAGCTGGGAGGTGTCGCTGCATGGGTGCGGGTGCGGGGGCTGGCGGCGCCCCACGGGCACCCCGCGGCCTCCTGGCCACCATGTTTGTGTTGCCGGGCTGCAGCCCTGCTCCCCTGCGCCCCTTGTGCCCCTCTACGGCGCCCCGTGCCATGGCGGGGGCAAGGCCAGCCAGCGGCCCCCGCTGGCCGTGGGCCGTGGGTCCATCGCAACCGCACCACCATTTCCTGCCCCGCCAGACCCTCTGCCCCAGCCTCTGCCCCACCGCCTTCCCCTCCTGCCCTCCTGCAGGTCAACTACGTGGTGGGGCCGGGCGCCGGCGGCTGCATGGTAGTGCGGGCGGTGCAGCCCATCAAGGAGGGCGAGGAGGTGCGGGTCAGGAGGGTGCGGGGGCCGTAGCGTGTGGGGTGGGGTGGGGAGGGGGGGCACCTGGGGCAGCGGGCTGCGCCTGCGTGTCCGTCCGGGGATGCGCAGGGCGGGAGGGCCCCCGAGCGCTAGCTCGCGTGACAGCACCGCACGCCGACCTGCAGCACCTCCGCGCACCATCCGCCGGCAGCGATGCGTCGCCGGCTGCGCACCGCGCACCGCACCCGAGCAGCGCGCGGTGTGGCTGCGCTGCCCTCCTCCCGCTGGCTGCACCGGCACCTGCGCCCGCGCTGCAGAGGCCCCCGAGTGCAGTGCCATGGAGCCATGCGCCCTGCCCCCTCCCTGCCCCTCGCCCTAACCCCCCTCGCCCTGCTGCCCCCGCGCTGCGCCCCTCTGCCACCGCAGGTCACCATCTGCTACCTGGGCCGGCCGCAGCTGCTGCCCTTCAACAAGCGCATCGCCGTGCTGCAGGAGGACTACGGCTTCGAGTGCAGCTGCGACCGGTGTACGGTGCGTGCACGGCACGACAGCGAAAGGCGCCGAGCGGCACCGGGGGCCAGCCGGGCGGGGGCGGAAGGGCAGCTGTTGCGACACAGGCCCTGCTGCGATGCGGGGCGATGGCGCACTGCGATGCGGGGCGTGTTGCGGGTGCAAGCAGGCCATGCCGCACATGGACGGCGGGGGCTGCTGTCCATGTGCCACCCACTGGCGCATCACGGCACGGCCCCGCTGCGTGGAGCCAGGGCCCAGGGCCACGGGCAGGCGGGGATGGAGGTGGCTCGCTGACACGACACTGCACGGATCGCTATCCGTACGCAGGCCGAACAGGCGCATTACGAGAAGTTCGAAGACGTGTACGGCGAGCTGTACGAGGCGATGGACGAGCAGCTGGGGCCGGCCTTCTTGCAGGTGCGTGCGGGCAGGCAGGGTGGGGGCAGTGGCCAGGGTGGGGGCAGTGGCCAGGGTGGGGGCAGGGGCGGCGCCCGCTTCCCCCGGCCCCGCGCCAGCCTCCCGCCCCCGCCCCACCCCGCCCAGCCCAGCTAGCGCGACACCAGGCTGCCACACCACCCACCTGCCTGCATGCACCTTCCGCTCTGACCGTGCCTGCTCTCCTTTCTCGCACCCTCCCGCCACCGCCCCGACCCAGGCCCGGGCCGAGGGCAACACCGAGGCCATGGCTGAGGTGGCGGCGCAGGTGGACTCGTGGCTGCGGCGGCTGTACGCGCAGGTGGCCGCGAGGGGAGCTGGGCGGAGGGGGCCGGCATGGGGCATACCGCCCGCCGGGGCCTGTGGGGCGGGGCCTCATGGCTGTCCGTGTCACCTCTTACCCGTGCTTGAGCCCCCGGACGGGGGGCGGCTGGGTGCAGGAGTGGAGGTGCTCGGCTGGCACCTGGGTGCTGGGGCGCGGGGACTGCAACCCTGCCTCACGGCTTCTTCGCTGGCCGTGTCGTGGCCGTGTCGTGCCAGTGCGCCTCGCTTAACCCGCCTTACCCACCCCGTCGCCCGCCAGTTCCGCAAGACGCTGCTTGCGCCCGACGTTCGTAACTACGTCACGGCATCCCTGTACGACGCCTACGACCTGTCGTTCTCGGTGGCGGCGGCGCTGGGCCGCGGCGAGGATGCCAGCGGGCTGCAGGTGAGAGCCAGCGGGGAAGGGGGAGGAGGGGAGGGGCTACAGGGCTGAAGCGGGGATGCATGGTGCGCCGCTCTGGTGGTGGGCATGCGTCGTCACGACGAACCGGCCGCCGCGGCTGCCTCCCTCGCGCCCAGGCTGCCGACCAAGCCACCTGCCGCCTGCCCCAGCCCACCTGCCCCATGCGGCAACTTGCGTGCCCCGGGTCCGCTGCCAGCCAACGAACCTGCGCGAACCCACCTGCCGCTAGGGCCCCACCCCAGGCGTGCGTCGAGGCGACGGAGGTCGTGTCCGGCTGCCCCATGTGCCGCCTCCTCGTCGCCACGCGGCGGCGCCCCCGCTGCCACACCCAACCCCCCAACCTGCAGCACCCTTCCAGGCCAGGCCTCCCGCCCCGCCTCAGGCCTGCGTCGGGTTGCTGGCTGCTGCGACGACCAACCCATGTGCCCCCTGCCCCCTGCCCCATGCAGGCCTGCGTCAAGGCCCTGGAGGCGGTGTCGGGCGGCTCTGACCTGCACCTGCTGCTGGCGCTGAGGCAGGCGGACGCGGCGGCGGCGCTGCACGGCCCCGACTCACCACTGGCCAAGCTGGCGGCCGGCGCGATGCGGCGGGCGGCAGTGGCTCGATACGGGCGGGTGGGCGAGGGGACGCTGCAGGCGCTGCTGGAGGCGAATCGGGAGCACCACTTGCGAGCCGACGCAGCGGCGGCGGTGGAGGCGCAGCAGGGCGGGAGCTGAGTGAGCGCTGGGCGGCGGGAAAACGGGAGGCGGTGTGTGTGCCGTTGTGGGGTGGGATTGGCTGAGGGAGCGCGCTGGACGGGTGCTGGGATGGCGTAGGGTGCCGGCAGGTTGGCGCCGGCAGGTTGGCGCTTGATGCCTGTCGACGTTGTCTGGTGGGGGGATCATGTCCTGATGCTTGCCAGGAGGCGGGGACGTGCGGCATGGAGCGAGTTTCGGCAGGGAGATACTGTAGTGCAGTAGAGTCGTGCTCGGATGTCCGGACAAGGCCGACCGGTAAGCTGCGGACAACACATCGGGGGCGGATTCGTGGGGGCCTTTGGTGGGTACAACCGCATAATGACCGACGGTGTTCGTCTGGCCTGGGTGGCCTCTGTTGGGGGCGAGCCATGCACCCATGCGCAGCTGGGAGGTTTCGGCGACGGTGAGGTTCGATGGGCCGTGATGGACGTACTGGCCAGGGGAGAGGGGAATACAGCTCCCGGGGTTTTGGGCGTACCGTCAATAACCCATAACCCGTCTCTGTAAACCCTATTGCCGACGCCCTGGCTATCCCCGAGCGACAGCCGTGAGGGCGCCGGCACTTGGGGACTCCCCGGGCCCCTCCAGCCTTCTTCAGCCCTTCTGAACGACCACGCCGAACATCCGTACCACGCTGCATACTTGCTGCACACCACGCTGTCCAAGGCGGCGCCCTTGCAGGCCTCCGCAAACGAAGCCCGTGCCTCTGCGTCCGCACGGGCGTCACCAATTCAGCGACGCACCGCCAGCGGCCCGCCGCTGAGCACGCTGGTCGCCGTGTGCACGTGCGGCCCCTCGGCGTGCAGGGGCCAGCCCTCGTATCATAGTCATAAAGTCCTAAAAAGTCCATAAGCTCAACCCTCGTTTGGTTTTGGAGTCGTTCTGAAAATAAACTTTTTGGGCGGCGAAGGGGATCGTAGTCAATCTCCCCTAATGACTTTTTGCTTCGCCAACGTGTTGCGTTCGGTCCCCGCCAAAGCTGGCTCTAACGCTCCACGGTGGGGCTGGTTAAGTGCTTTTCTGCGCTGTCTAGCGCATGAATGTGGGAAGGGCGCGC
>BDDC01000240.1:45138-82596 GCA_001662425.1 Chlamydomonas sphaeroides | reverse complement strand
CACCACCTCCCGATGGGCCGTCGCCGCCGCCGCCACCGACCCCGCCGCCGTCGCCGCCGCCGCCGCCAACCCCACCACCGCCGCCGCCACCACCGCCGCCACCGCCGCTGTCCCCGTCGCCGCCGCCACCTCCCGCTGCTCCGCCGCCGCCGGATGATCCACCAGCGCCTCCGCCGCCACCGCCGCCACCCCCACCACCGCCGACGCCGCCGCCACCGCCGCCACCGCCCACCTCACCAAGCCCACCCTCTCCACGGCCGCCGAGGCCACCACGCCGGCCACCCAAACCCCCACCCCGGCCCCCTGCACCGCCACCTCCGGACCCGCCGCCGCCACCTCCACCGCCACCGCCGCCACCACCTCCCGCCCCTGCGGACTCGGGTCGACGGCGGCTGCAGGAGGGGCCGGGTGATACGTCCCAATTCCTGGCGGTAGGCGACGGCCCTGGACGGGGCCATGCGCGCCTACACTCGGCTGACGTCGACGACGCAGCGGCACGGGAAGCGGGCGAGGCGGGGAGCAGCCCAGAGCGAGGCAGCCGACACGAGGGCGAAGTTGAGGAGCGACATTCGTGAAGGCGGGGGGAGCCAGTCGTCAACAACAAATGAGATGTGCTGAAGCAAAACTGTTGTTTGCAAGAGCCTCCCGAAGCAGGTTGCCGGGCGGGGCAATGCCACGGCCCCCCCGCGTGCCTGCTCGATCTGGCCTGGCGCCCACTGAACCCCCTGGCGCCGACGCCCGCGCGCGGCCGGCTGCTGGTGTCACTTGCGCGCGTGCGGCGTGTTCAATGCGCGCGTGTGTGGGCGCTGTCACCAATTCGATGTCGCGGCCGGCAGGCGCCGCAGGGGCCGCAGGGCCGTGCCCCACCCACCAGGTGCCTGCCAGGTTCTCAGTGGCGAGGTCATGTTGGCGCGTGACGAGGGCGCACCTGGGCTGCGAGCTGTGGTGTAGCGAGCGGGGCTGCACCCACCGGCTGTCGTCAGTGGCATCGCGCGAGGGCTGGTCCCGGAGCCGCGCGTCGTGGCGCACGCAGACACGGGGACCCCCGTGGCCCCATGCCGCTGGCGGCGGACTGGGAACTGGCTCGTTGAGCGGCTTGCCGGTCCGTCCTCTCTTGCGTGTCGCTGTGGCGGCGCCGCCAGCGCAGGGGCGCGAGCTTGCGTGGTCCGGCCCAGGCGTCCGGCCCGCGGCTCGCTGGGCGTTGCGAGGCAGGCGCTGCTCAAGGGGGCTACCAAAGGGTGCGACCGGCACGCGAAGCTGCCTGGCGTGGCGTGGCGTGGCGTGGCGTGGCGTGACGTGACGGGTGCTTCCGGCTAGCAAGGCCAGTGGCAGTGGCGGTCGGCTCTGCTGGTGCTGGTGGGGCGGCTTCGGCGGGACAGCAGCCCGGTAGGCAGACAGGGGTGGACACGTGGGACGTTGCTGCTGCAGCCGTGCCAGGCTGCTCGGGAGTAAGGAGGCTGCGCGCCACGGCTGAAGGTTGGGTACGATGGCACGGCAGCTGCACGGCGGAAGGAGCACGTTCCGAAGCCGCCACTCAACGCGTGCGCTGCAGCGCTTGGCCAGGGGCTTCCCCCCCTGCTCAAGGCCCTGCATTTGAGCAATGCTGTGCTGCATTCAGTGCGCGGCTTCACTTCAGCGGGTCGTCCGGAAACCGAGCGTCTTTACGATCTAAGACGTGCCCGTGCCGACACGTTCCACGGCCCAACCTCAGAAGTAAAGCACAGCAAGCCCGAACATCCGGGGCGATCATACGCACATTCACACAACCTCCGAACCGACCACTGGTGTCGCCTGTCGCCCGCAGCGCTCATGCACCGCAATCTACGTCGCGCCAGTCGTGCAGCACACCCACATGCGTGCTCCCATCGCCGCGCTAGCTGCCCACGCTCCCCAACCGCATCTTCCCAGCGCGTCCGCCGGCTCCCTGCTCCTCTCCTTCCCCTCCCCTGGCCCCTCCCCTTCCCTACCATCATGCAGCGCGCCCCTCCCTACACGGCCCCCGCCGCCACCATGCCCACGCTCTCGCTCTCCAGGCTGGCCGCCACCGCCGCCACCTTGCCCATCCAGCCGTCCAGCCGCTGCTTGAGGCCGCCCAGCTGGCCCATGGTCAGGATGCGGGGCGTCACCCACGTCACCGTCACGGTGCCCGCCACCTGTGCGTGTGCGGGATGCGTGTTTGGGGCGAAGATGGGGTGAGCAAGCTGCAAGCTAGGAACGGAGGAAGGGCGGAGGAAAGGGATGCGCGTGCGGCCGCAGACGAGGGCCGCTGAGCCTCGCTCTGCCCTGACGTCCAGCCGCCCCAGCACAGCCCCAGGCAGCCGGCAGCGGCAGCCACATCCGGTCGCCCAACAACTCACGTAGAGCACGCTTGCGCAGCAGCACCTGCCTGCAACTTGCTCCCCCCAAAGCCCCCACCCCTCCCTCCCATCCTGGGGGCCCACCTCATCGATGACGCCCTCAATCAGGTGCAGCGACAGCGCCTGCCGCGGGACAGCGAGGGGGGGCCGGTGAGGAGGCGGTACCGTGCTGCTGCCGGCGCCGGATGCGGAGCACCACGGGTGCGTAGCCAGCTACAGCCGCCCGCCGGGGGCCTCCGAGCACTGCCCGGCACAGCGGCCGGCGCAAGTCACAGCTGCAGTTGCGCCTCCCGCCCACAAGAGCGGCGGCCAGCGACACAGGCGCGCTGCCCCGAGCCGACCCTCAGCCGGTCGCAACTGCACTGCCTCTCCATGCAGCCTTGGCAGACGGCAACCTGGCGCACTGAAACACGCACCGACCTGCCTTGACCCCAGCAGGGTTGGGCTCCCTGCCCCGCTCACGAGCCAGGCCCGCCCTCTCCACAGCAGCCGGCCCGGGCCGCCCCTCCCTCCACTACCATGCGACCAGCCACGAGCGTAACCCCGCCCCGCCCCCACCTTGCCCCAGCCTCACCTTCATGAGCAGGAACTCCACGCCGTCCACGTCCAGCTTGGTGCGCGCCCCGATGGCGGCCAGGCCAATGGTGCGCTCCTCGGCGGGTGTGGAGGAGATGAGCTCAAGCAGCGCCATGAGCGTGATCTGACAGCATGGGGCGGTGGCGGGAGGCAGGGGCGGAGGGCGCGGAGTTGAGGTTTCAAGCGCATGGGTGAAGGAGGGGGCGCCTCGGCGGCCGCAGCCCACCAGCAGTGAAGCCAGCCACAACCGGGCGAAGCCATGGACGTGGAAGAGTGTGGCTGGCCAGGAGGGTGTGCCAACGGAGGACCACCGCGCCAGTGCCCCCCGCCGATGTCCGCACGCTCAGCGGCCCTCGTGACTGCCGCAGGCGCACCCCATCGCCTGGCTGCGGCCCCCGAGGGCCCATGTGAAGCAGCCCGATCCCCTCCGTGAGGCGGCGACGAGCACCGGAGTACTACCTAAAACCGCGAACCCATGCAGCCGCCCATGCAGCCGCGGTCGCGAGCCCGCCCACCTTCTCCCGCAGCCGCCGCTCGTGCTCCACCAGCGCCGGTTGCGCGTTGAGCTGCGGGCGCGGGTACGGGCACGGCAGGAGGCGGGGAGGCAAGGTGTTCAGCTCCGGCAGAACCAGCGCCCGGCCTTCAGGCACGCACTCAGCCGCACCACGCCGGCCCCAACTCGGTGCCGCTCGCACCCGGGCCCCCAGGGTGAGCGGCCGAGGCACCCAGCCTGCAGCCCCAGGGCGGGCGGGCGGGCGGGCGGGCCCCGCGCTCGGGTGACAGGCCCCAAGCCACACGCAGCCGCCAGCCCTGATCCCAAAGGAGGCGACCCCATAACACCGGCCCTTGGCCCCGCGGGGGCAGGCGGCACGGCGGACCTCTACAGCGCAACACACGCCCGGCCCCATAGTCCCAAGCGGCCGGCCTGATCAGGTTGCCTCGCCATGTGGCCACATGACCACAGCCGGCGGCCGGCAGCCCCGGGGCTGCACGACGACCCGTCCGGGCATGGGCATGCGGGGAAGACCGAGCCGCGGACGGGCGCCGCCGCCGCCGCCCCGTGCAGCGTGCGCACGCACCTGGCTGGCGTGCTTGGCGCACAGCTGGTCGTACAGGTGCATGTCGCCGTCGTTGAAGCAAACGAGCAGCTCGTGCAGCCACTTGAAGGGCGAGCCGTCCATGGCGGACGCGATGGGGTGCTGCAGCAGCTGGCCGAAGCTGTACACGCCCTCGCCCAGCAGCGCCGCGAGCGACACGTCCACCGCGAGCCGCAGCTTGAAGTCGGGCTGCAGGCTGTCGGAGGACACGTACGACAGGTACATGAGCGTGGAGCGGTAGAAGTCGGCGTAGTTGGACTGCGACTTGTGGTAGAGGGAGGTGACGTAGTAGACGGCCGCGGAGACGGAGGGGTCGACGCCGTGCATCTTGCCAAGCTGCTCCGTGACGGCCTCCGTTGTGGCCTTGCACTCCGCGACGTCGCCCGTCTCCAGCTTGTGCTGCGCGACGTGCATGCGCAGGAACAGCACGGCCTCGCCGGTGCGCGGCTGCTTGAGCTCCTCCAGGCGGGTAATGACCGAGGTGAGCATGTCCACGGCCGCGGCGGGGTTGGGCTGGAACTTGCACGCGTGCACCGCGAACTGCGCGAGCTTCAGGAAGTTGATCTTCGGCCCAAAGTCCATCACGAAGCCTTGGAAGAGGCGCACGGGGATGTCGCCGCGGTTGAAAGCCGTGCTGTGGAAGCACGCCTCCACCTTGATGGTCAGCTGGTGCCATAGCTTGCGTTGATAGAGGTTTGCAAGCTCCGTGATGTCCTCCGCGAGCTCGGGGTGCTCCGTCTGCAGACCCTCGAGCACATCTATCACCGACTTGGCCATTGCCGCCACGCCGCGACCTAGGAGCTCGTTAAGTCCGTGTATAAGCTAATCGGGTCCAGCCCAGCGCTACAGAGGGCTGGTGCCAAGGGCGGGAGGATGAGATCCGCGAGCGCTGCGCGACTGCCCAGCTGCTCGTTCGATGCAAGGTGGAAAAGGTGGTCGTGTAGGTGGCTAGCTGATGGAATGGGATCAGGCTAACGTGGAATGTGGTGAACGCGCAGGTTGGCTTACGAGAGTGTGTGAGACAGGAAGTACCGATGCACAACAGATAGCGAGACCGACGAAGGGGCGCGTTGTATGAAGCTTAGGCTGTGAGGGATGGGGGGCATGCTGTGAAGGGGCGGGCGGCGGGGGATGGGGGGGGCAAGGGAGATGGGCGTGCAGGGCAGGTGCAGGGAAACGCTGGGGCGCAACTGGACTGAACTGGGTTGCGGGAGACGAAGGCACGGGCGCCCAGGAACATGACCTGGGAGGGCTGCAGCATAGAAACTTGAGCTAGGCCGGGCAGGACCGCCGTCAGCCTTGTGATGCCTCTAAGTCAGGCAGCGCTCCGGACCAGGCTTGTTGCTTTAGAATCAGCGTTTCAGTCATTGAAGGGTACCTCAGACAATCGCACCTCCTGGCAGCCCGTGGACTCTAAGACTAGATCGGATAGCGTCTTGATGGAGTTGAGGTGTGGAGTCGGAGAACGGTTTGCAGTCCTGCAGAAGAAGAAGAAGAATTCGTTACACCGCCCCCCGCAGGAGGAGTAGAAGAGAAGAAGAAGAAGAAGAATTCGTTACACCGCCCCCCGCAGGAGGAGTAGAGCTTTGATCCCTGCGCGGTTCCTCGGGACGGCGCGGAAGTGCCCGCCACGCCAAATCGCATGCGTACGCACCACCGGCCAGAGCGCATAGAGAAGCAGTTGTAGGCTGTGCTTTATAGTTTATACGATCTATACGAACATGGCCGCCAGGCAGGCTCGATCCCTTATCAAGTCAGCTCAACCGGCAGCCTCTGGAGAGTCAGGTGTGTCCCCATTCATTCCTACTCCACAAAAAGCCTCGGCAGAGCACTGCCAGCGGCTGCGACATGCCAAAGCTGCAGTCCGTCCTGGCGGCTTGGTCTTGGCCTCTATGATGGGCTGTCGTTGTGCGCACGGCCACGGATGCCCCGGTGCCCCTGGCTGCAACCAGCCACTCGCCGCCCATGGCCGCCCCGACTTCATCGGCAACATGAGACCTCTCTACAAAGTTTAGCTCATGCAATGCTCGTCCTTGGTGCCATCCCGCAGGGATGGGGGCGCCGGGCGGCCGGGATAGCCGGGATGCCGTGTCGCAAGGGGCCGGGTACGTGTGCGGCCGAGCTACTCACAACGCGCGGGCACGACAGTCAACTGTGAAACAGTATAGCAGTACTGCCTTCAAGTATCCTGGCGCATCCTGCAATTATTGCCATGGGCAGCGCTGACCACGCAACAGCGCAGCGATAGACGGCGCGATGGATTCAGTGCGATGGTGAAGCTGAGAATATTGAGGCAAGCGAGGTTTGCGCTCGGCCCATTATGAGCACCGCTGCGCGCCATCTTCCGCGCTCAGCTCGCTGCGCGCCCACACGCTGCTTCCTTAAACGCAGTTGGAACATAAATGGTCTCCGGCGCGTGCTCGGCGTCTTCAAGGGCTTGCCTCAGGTGCTTGACGGGAAGTGGCCCGAGGGTCGGTGCCGCTACAAGCGCATCGCTGCGCTCCAGCGCAAAACAGCCCACCACCCCTCACCCCCTCGCGCCGTGTTCTCGCTCGCGTCTTGCTTCTATAACACACACGCGCACACGCCAGCTGCTCGACGCGCTCGGCGCAGACATCATCTGCTTCCAGGAGACCAAGCTCACGCGGCCCGACCTCCGGCGCGAGCTTGCCTTGGCGGATGGCTGGTGCGTCTGCAGCGTGGGTGTGGGCTCACACGGCACCTCCCCCCGGCATACATCCCTGCCCCGTTCGCCCCCTCCCCTCCCGCCACCCGCCACCAGCCCTACCCGGTGCAGCGCGCAAGCAGCGACACGCCTGGCCTCCTTTCCCACTAGCGTCCTGCCTGCCCGCCTGGCCCCTGGACCCGCGGCCCTTGCCCCCCCGCCAGGGAGTCCTTCTTCTCCTTCACCAAGGGCAAGGTCGGCTACAGCGGCGTAGCCACCTTCTGCCGCGCCGCCGCCGCGCTGCCGCTGGCGGCCGCCGAGGGCCTGGCGGGGCCGCTGCTGGGGCCCGAGGCGGCAGGAGCGGCGGCTGCCGGAGGTGAGCGGCACGGCCGCGTGGCCGCTCACACCGTCATGAGTCGTCGTCGTGAAGCGCCGTCGTGGCACGCGCCTCCCGGCGGGGGCCCGCCCTCGCCCCCGCCTCCCCCGCCTCCGCCCGCAGGCCCAGCCCCTCGGCCCAGCCACGACCCGGCGGAGCTCTTTGCCGCGGCGGGCATCGGGGCAGAGGAGCTGCGGGCGCTGGACGGTGCGGCCGTGGGCTGGGCTGGGCAGGGGCGGGGGCGGGGGCTGCTAGCAAGCCGGCAGGGCAGGGGCGGGGGCCGGCCGGGTGCGGTGGCAGCGGCAGGGGCAGGGGTGGCGCCTCCCCATCCGCCCGCCGTCGCCGCTCGCACACCCTGCGCTGCGGCCTGCTTCGCGCTGCGCTGCCGGCCCTGCCTGCTGCCCCTGACCGGCCCCAGCGCCCTGGCGCGGGGCGAGACCCGTGGCGCCGTCTGAGGGCTCCCACCATCCGCCGCCGCAGCACTCCCCAACCTTGCTCGCCCCTCCCCGCACCCGCACTCCTGCCCCTCCAGCCGAGGGCCGGCTGCTGCTCACAGACCACGGGGCTGTCGTACTGGCCAACGTGTACGGCCCCGCCATCACCAACGAGGACACCGCAGAGCAGCGGCTGGCCTTCAAGATGGCCTTCTACCGGGTACGACACAGGGCCGGGCGTGATTCGGTGCCGTCCCCTTGTTGGTGAGCACGCGACGCGTGCTTCAAGTATGGGCGCTGCTCGGCTTGGGCGGCACCGGGGTGGTGTCGGCATATGGCGCCGAGCTCACACACTGACGTCGCCCAACCACCGCCACTGCCGCCCGGCGGCCGCTGTAGCGCACGCCGGCGGCCCATGGCGCCCGCCACCACGACCACCTCACACCACCGCCATCTCACACGACCGCCATCTCACACCACCGCCATCTCACACCACCGCCATCTCACACCACCGCCATCTCACACCAGCGCACCGCCACCCACCGCAGGCGCTGCAGCTGCGGCTGGACGCGTTCCTGGCCGAGGGCCGCCGCGTGGTGCTGACCGGCGACCTCAACATATCGCCGCAGGTGCGTGCGGCTGGGAGACAGAGCACGCACCTGCGCGTGTGAGTATGTACGACAGCACACGTTGTGTGTACGGCAGCAAATAGCATGGCGGAGGTGGCCCCGGACCCTTGCGCCCCGCGCGCGCAGAGGGGTGCGGCGGCATGGGCTGCGTGCCAGGCGCTGGGCTGTGCCAGGGGGCGCCCGCGCACTGAACACTGGCTACGCGGAGCATGTGTAGGAATGGCCGATGCGCCTTCACGGGGCCTGGCGGCCGAGTGGTGTGGTGAGGCTCGCGCATGGCCCGGCCTCAGATGATCGACCGCTGCGGCGCCACGCCCAAGGACTTTGACCATCGCCGCCCCGACCGCCTCTGGCTGCGGCGCCTGCTGACGCGCGGCCGCCGCTTGCCCAGCCCGCCGCCGCCGCTGCCGTCGCTGGACGCGGCGGTGGCTGCCCCGGCCGGCGGCGCCACCGCCACCTCTGTCGGAGATGGTGGCGACGGCTGGGAGGGCTGGGCCTCCGCCTCCGCCGCCGTGGTGGGCGACGACGGCGCAGGCAGCGAGGGCGGCGAGGAGGAGGCGGACGCAGAGGGCTGGCGAGGCGGCGCCTGGGGCGGCGATGCGGCGGCGGCGGGCAGCCGTCGCATGGGCCGGCCACTGCCTGCGTTCGTGGATACGTTCCGGTCGCTGTGGCCGCAGCGGCAGCACGCCTACAGCTGCTGGAACACCTGCTCGGGTGGGTGGATGGGTGGGTGCGTGCGTGGCCTGGGGACGTACTGGTTGATGGGGCATGTTCCGTGCGATATGTGTTTTTGCGCGTCGGGAGGAGAAGGCAGGGAACGCCAGGGAGGCCCAGGGAGGCCTGCTGCGCTGGCTCTGCGGGTGTCCGCCAGCCGGCCAGCCAGCCGGGCGCCGTAGCTGGGTCGGGCGCTCGGGCCCTTCCCCTGGAGCCGACATCGCATGGTGGCACCTGGCCTTGCGTTCGCTCGGGTTTGGGCGGGCCCGGAGTGGGTTCCGCATGGGCCCCCTGCACCACCCCCGCACCTCCCCTGGGCTGCCCCGCCGCATCAGGCGCGCGCGTCAACAACTTCGGCAGCCGCATAGACTTCGTGCTGCTCGCAGACGGCACCGGCACGGGCGCGGACACGGGCAGCGGCGCGGACGAGTGTGCCCCTGCTGCTGCTGGCGGCGGCAGCGGCGGCGCTGGTGGCGTCGGGCCCAGCGGCAGCGCCGCGGGGCCGTGGGGCCGCCCTGCCTGCCTCCTGGCCGCGGTGGGTCCGTGGCAGTGGGGCTCGGAGGGGGCGCGTGACGGCAGCGGGGCGGCGGCGCCTCGCCGTCCTTGTCGCCCGGCCTCACCGCCCCCAACCCAACCCAGCTTGCCACACCGGCGGTGCCTTCCCTGCCGTGGCCTCGCCGTCGTCCCTTGCTGCCCCTCGCTGCCTAAAGCCATGTCGCCGTGTTGCATCGTACGCGGCCCCGGCTGCCTAATGAAACGACGCGACCCCATCATTGTCCAAACCTGGCTGCCGCATGGCGCGATGGCATCATTGCCCCATCAGGACATCATGCAGGACTTTGAGGGCAGCGACCACGCCCCCGTGTGGGCCGACCTGAGTCTGCCCCACGACGAGCTGCTGACGGCGGCGGCGGCAGGCGGCGGCGGCGGCGGCCTGCCGCCACCGTTGCCGCTGAGCAGCCGGCGGCTCTTCGACGCCACCCGGCAAGCCACCCTGCTCGACTGCCTGACGCGTCGTGCCACGTCAGCGCCGGCGGACGCCGCCGCCGCCACCACCTCGGGCAGCGGCGTCAGCGGCGCCGGCGCCACCGCGGGTCCGGACGGGAGGGAGTCGCGGTCAGAGCCCGCAGCGGCGCTGCCCCCGCTGGCGCTGCGGCCTGCGCGGGGGCCTGCGCCTGCCGGCGGCGGCGGCCGCGGCGGCGCTGGCGGTGCGCAGCGCAAGCTCACGGCCTTCATGCGGCCCAAAGCGCCAGCGGCGCCGCCGACGCAGCCGGCGGCGCCGTCCACGATGGCGGCTGCCGGCGGCGCCGGGGCCAACGGCGAGGGGCAGGGCTCCCTTGGCGCGGCCGCTGCCTCGCGGTCAGCGCCAGCCTCGCCCGCAGCCTTGCAGCCGGAGTGGGCGGCGCCGGCCCCGGCGGGGCCCGCGGACGGCGCTCGCTCGGCGGCGGCCCAGGCTTGGCGCGCCATCCAGGAGCAGATGAAGCCGCCCAAGTGAGCGAGGCGGAGGGGCGCCAGAGCCGCCGTGCGACACGAACCCATGGTGCATCCCCCGACACAACGCGCGCGCGTTGGCTGTCGGGCGTCCGGAGGCGCGCACACGCCCGCCTCGCTGTCACGGCTGCTCGCGCCGCGCTGCGCCGGCCCCTTGCCGCCCTGCCCCGGGTCCCCCGCTCCTGCCGCCTGCCCCCTGCCGCCCTGGGCTGTCACCCCTGCTGCCACCGACGGTTGCGTCGGGCCTCCCGCTCCGGGCCAGCGCGCGCGCCAGCCGGATGCCCAGCTCGCAGCTGCCAGGGCCACCCAGAGGTCGGCTGTCGCCTGTCCCTTGCCGCCCACCGCCTGGGCCTTGTCCCCTGTCCCCTGTCCCTTGCCGCCCGCCGCCTGTCCCTTGCCGCCCGCCGCCCGCACCTTGCCGCCCGCCGCCTGCCCCGGCTCCAACCCCGCGCCCTCCCCTCCCCTCCCCCCACGGCGCTGCCCCCACCCCGCAGCTGCCAGGGCCACGGCGAGGCGTGTGTGGTGCGCACCGTCAAGAAGCGCGGCGACAACTTCGGGCGCCAGGTGCGGCGGGCAGTGCGTGTGCGCCCCATGCACCACCGTGTGTGCGTGCGACTCTGCCGGCTGGCGGTGCGTGTGCTTGCTGTCTGGTGGCCTGGCATGGGGTGTCAAGCCACGAGCCCTCGCGTGCGCGTGCGGGCACGTGCGCGTGCGGGGCTGTGGCCTGGCTGCGTCCTCCGGTCGGCAGCGCGCCCATGCCCCGACCGGCAGCTCCATGGCCGCTGTACCGGTAGCCCCCACGCCAACCGCGCCGGTTGCCCTCACCCTCCCCACCGCAGTTCTGGTGCTGCGCGAGGCCGGACGGGCTGCCGCCCAACGGCCGCTGCGAACACTTCCAGTGGGCCCGCGGCCGCGGCGGCGCCGCGGCCGGGGCCGGAGCCGGCGGCGGCGGCGGCGCGGGCAGAGGGGCGGCCGCGGGGCCCGCGGCGTGGCGCGCCGGCGGCGGCGGCGGCGCAGGCGGGCGCGGTCCGGACGCCAAGCGGCAGCGGCTGTAGCGCGAAGCGGGGGGCCGGACGTGAGTGTGGAGAGGGCGAGCGGGAGGGCGGAGGCCGGGCGCGGGGGCGGGGCCACCCGCGCCAGGCACCTGCGGCGGTGCGCGTCCGCTCGTCCGGCGGGCCCAGCGGCGGTGCGCTTGTGGGCGATGGGCGATGGGGCCCCTGGGTGATGGTGCGGCCGGGTTGTAACGCACCTGGCTGCTCCTCCTGTGGCCGCCAGCCACCAGGGCGGCGCTACCAGCAGCATGACGCCTCGGGGACCTATGGGGCGCTGGGCGGGACCGGGCGCGGCCAGTGAGGCGCGGACGGCGCTGGCGGGGGAGAATGTTCAATGAGAGCGACGAACGCGTTGCCCACCTCCGAGCGTGAGCGTCCCTTGCGCGAAGCCGGGGGCGCCCCGCCCAATGCCCACGTGTTGTCGAGCGGCCGTCGCCGCGGCGAGCTCCGCGGCGGCCAGCGCGTCGTCGTGGCATAGGCAACGGCAGGCGTTGGCGGATGGGTGGGGGGAACGCGGCTGGCCGCCGGGCGCTCCGGCCCTTGTTGGCGCTGGTTGCTGGCGCTGGTGCTGCTGGGGCTCTCTTGGACAAGCCGCGCGCGCTTGAATGCATCACCCAGCAGCCGGGGGCCGTGAGTGGCCGGGAGGCGTGCCGAACAAGCCAGCTGGGAGCCAGGGGGTGCGCAGAGCTGCGCTGCCGTGCAGGCGTGGCGTCGCATGTCGGGGAGCATGGACGTGGGCCAGCGGGTGGGTGGGCGGCGGTGGCGGTGGCGGTGGGCTGCAAGGCGGTGAGGGAGGCAGGGCGTTGGGCATGTTGCCCGTTGATTGCTCGTGGTGAAGGAGTCGCATCGCAAAGGCCTACTGTATGCTTGTTCGCGGTGTCGCAGAGTCTCACACACCAGCCCTGAGGCGGTGTAGTGGAGGGGAGTGCAGGAGTTCGTGAGAGCACGAGCAGGGGCTGACGGGTGGGTGATGAGCACATGAGAGCCCAAGGGTCGCCGGCGTTCCTATATACAGCTGCACGCGGCGCTTCACTGAGACGTGCGAGCCTGGAGCATGCTGCGAACCTGCGAAGAAGGGTTTGGGCGGGCAAGGGCGGGCCTGGGCTGACGGGCCGTGGGGAATGGGGTAGAGGGTGCAGGCGAGAGGTGTGGAGATGACGTAGTTGCCCAAGCGAAGTTGGGAATAGCGACTGCGAAAAAGCTGGGCTGGCATGGGCTGGCGCGGGGTGGGTGGCGGTGGTGGGTGGGGAGCGGGGGAGGTGGTACATGGTGATACCCCCCCTGGTACCCACGCTAGTCGCGGTGCACCAGAGTTTCGCTGCATGCGGTGCAGTATCGAAACGGGCGACCCTAACGAACACGGCGGGCTTGCGCGAACCCCGCAAGCGCAGTAGTGCACACAGTAACCATGTTTGACATGTAGGCAAGCCGTACACCCGGCAGCCGGCACGGAGTTCCGCATCAGCTTGCAGTGTTCTCACAGTTAGGTTCATCAGCAAACTCCGACGACACTTGTCACACCTTGCAGTTTTGACAAGTTTGCCATTTGCGCACGCGTGCTACAAAATTAGACTGCATCGAATGTGCTCAATACAAGCTCAACACAGAGAATAATCACGAAAAGCAGTCAACAGGTTGACTGCCAGTTCACTGCGTAGAGGGCTAACCAACGCGGCGGACAAGTTTCTCAGCTTGCCGCAGCTGCATGTATTGCAGTGTGCATATATGAGTAGAATGGACTGCAGCAAGCGACAACTGGGAGTCGCGCGACACCTGCGAAATTTGGGCGGACCTCCCGCCTCGCTGTGTGGACCCGGCTGCGCAGTAGGGATGAAGTAGCTTACAAAGATGCCCGCGGACCTCGCGGGCCGAGCCAAGACGCGCGCGACCTGCTTCCTGCTTCCTGTGGCGGTCGTGGCGGTCTTGTTATCGGTCGTCGCGGCGGCGGACGAGGACGCATTGCTTACCGTCGACTGCCTCAGAGCTGGACTGGCATGGGCGCCAAGGCAAGGAGTGCCCTCGCTCACCTTCCTGCCGACCTCGGCTTGCTGTGTTGCCACCTGTCACCCGGCCCCGTGCCGCGCCCCCCTGGCCTGCTGTGGGCCCTGTGCCACCCGGATCGCACCGCTAGCCGTCGTGGGACCCCGCAGCCGCGGGCCCGCAGCCCACTTGCACCGCGGGGTCACGCAAACTCTCACACTTCACACCCGTGACACCCTCGCGACACCCACAGCGACTGTGCCGTGGACCCCGCGCGCCGCAACCGCACCCACCACGCGCTGCTCGCGGAATGCCTCAACACAAGCGACACCGCCAACAGGACCGCGGTACGGGCAGCCAGCCGCCGGCCCTCCCTTTCCCCCGCGGCCCCTCCCCAAACCCCTCCCACCTGCCCTCACCCCTCCCTCCCCCAACCCAGGTCACCTTCCTGCTCGGACCCATGCCCCTGGTGCCGGCGCTGCTGTCCGCCGCGCTCCCCGCGCCACCCGGCGACCCGGGCGCGGCCTGGGTGGCGCTGGGTCGCGAGGATTGGGACCGCCAGCTCATGCTGCTGGGGCGGGGCCGCAGCACCGTCTTCGCTGGCGCGGTGCTGGACCCGGTGCTGGTGCCGGAGCTGGTCGCGGCGGGAGCGCTGCAGGACCTGGCGCCGTGGCTGGGTGAGGCCGGGGCGAGGGCTGGGAGGGGGTGCCCGGGGCCGCGGGGCCGGGCGGGGGCGGGGGCGCCTGGGGCCGCAGCGCTAGGAGGGACGCTGGCCCGGGGCCTGGGCCTAGGCACGTGGGCTGGGGCTGGGCCTTGGCGCGTGGGCTGGGGCTGGGCCTAGCCAGTCACGTGGGCTGAAGCTAGGCAAAGGCACGGGGGCTGGGGCTGGGCGCAGACACGTGGGATGGGGCTGGGCCTAGCTAGGCACGTGGGCTGGGGCTGGGCACGTGGGCTGAGGCTGGGACTGGCACGTGCTCTGGGGCTGAGCCTCGGAACGTGGACTGGGGCTGGGGCTGGCACGGAAGCTGGTGCTGGAGTACGGGAACCCGGAAGCCAGCTGCCGGTAGCTGCGACGCCTGCCAAGGCCATCGGTACCCACGGCCGCGACTCTGCCGTGCGCTCCCCCCCGCTCCGCGTGTACTGGGCCCGGCCCCAGCGCCAGCGCCGAGGCTGCTTAGGCCGCCGCTCCGCTCCGGTCCGGTCCGGTCCGGGCGCTGGGCGGACATGGGCCGCCGCTGGGCATGTGAGCCTATCCCTCAGCCCGCCATCGCAGCCCGCAGCCGCAGCCGCGTGCCGCGCCCCAAGCCCCTTCCACTCCCCGCCCTTGTGCCTGCCGCTGCAGAGGCCGACCAGTGGAACGGCCAGTGGCCCGGCATCGCCGCGACGCTGCGCTGGCGCTCCACCAACCACGGCCGCGGCTCGCTGTTCTCGCTGCCGCTGGGCGCGGCGCCCATGGTGGGGCCTGGCCGAGGGCCGGGTGCGGCAGGGGCGCTGCGGCTACGGAAAGGGAGCCTGCGGCAGGGGCGCGCAAGGGACGTGCGGGCCGGCTCCGCAAGCGACTGCCGGAGGGGCGCAGCTCGAAAGACCGCTGTGGCGGCGCCGCAGCCCTGCCCCTGCTCATCCCCAACCCCCAACCCGCTACCGCCTCCCCCGCTCATCCCCCAAACCCACCAGGTGCTGCACTACCGCTCGGACGTGCTGGCGGCGCACGGCCTGCCGCCGCCGCGCACCTGGGCGCAGCTGCTGCTGGCGGCGCGGGCCACGCACGGCCGGCCGGGTCCGGATCCGGACCTGGCGGACGACGACTTCTACGGGATCTGCACGCTGCCGTACGCATGTACGTCCCGGCCCTTGCTTCATGTTGGCGGGATCCAGGGGCTTGTGTGGGCCCGGGAGCGGCGCTATGGGTGGTTCCTGTGTTGCAGCAGCGGCAGCCGCAGCCGCAGACACGGCAGTGGCTGCAGGAAACCCCTGGCCCTCCCGCTTGCGGGCGGCCCGGCTCGGAGCCGCTCCCCGGCCGCACTCCTCCCGCCGCACCCTCCCTCCGCCAAGCGCCGCAGGGGCCTGCGGGGGCATGCTCCGCCCGCCCTGGCCCCCGCCCTGGCCCCCGCCCTGGCCCCCGCAATTGCGCTCTGTGGTCTGCCAGCCACACAGCGACACACCCTCTTGCCCATGCTTCCCCCCCGCCTCCTCCTCCCCGCCGCACCCGCAGCCTGCCACGCGGACGCGCTGGAGCTGCTGGCGGTGTGGGGCAGCTGGGTGCAGACCCACGGGGCTGCGCAGGGGGTGAGCGCGTACGGCCGTAGGCTGCAGCGGGCCATGGAGCCCACGGGGCCACCGGGGCCCATGGGGCTGGGGCGCAGAGGCTGGGGCCATGGGGCGCAGGGGCTGGGGGCGTTGCGCTGGGGCCGGGGGTGGGCAGCTGGGCACGCACACAAACACGTGCGTACGCGCTTGCGTGCGCCGGCGTGGCGTGGAGGTCGAGCTGCGGCGCCCGCCGCCCGGGAGCGCCGGGCTGGGCGGCAGCCGTACCCGGGGGAGCGCCGGCCTGGCGCACAGCGGGGCTGCGTGCCGGGGCTGCGTGCCAGGGCTGCGTGCCAGGGCTAGGGCCCCAGGCGTCCGGGCAGCGGCAGGGGGGGCACGGCACGAGCCGTGCGCCCCACGGCCCCCCTGTCCCCGCCGCAGGCGCTGTTCGAGCCAGCCACGCTGCGGCCGCACGTCACGGACGCCGGCATGGCAGGTGCGGCGCTGGGTGACGTATGCGTACGGACTGCCGTACCGTGTGTGGGTGTGGAGCGCACGGGTGTTGTTGTCGCATGTCGTTGACGCCGGCGGCTACGTCCTACCGCCGCCGACTGGCATGAGACACATGATGATGGGTAGCCGTCTCAAGGAAAGCGGCAACCTTGCAACAGGCGCGATGGCGGTGTATCGGGCGCTGGCGGCGTTTGGTCCGCCGGGGGCATTGGCAAACAGCAGCCAGGACAACGAGTGCAGGTGCGCCACCGTATCGTGATCGATAGCGTCGATGGCGTATATCGAGTTGAAAATCGTCGACATATGGGTTGTGTCGATATCAGATTCGGAGGGGGGATGCCGGTGCGTTGCGGGGCGCAGGGAGACGGGTGGCGCGAGTAGAAATGGTCCCCCAGAGCAGCGCCCGCCTGGAGCTCCACGCGCGACACGGCCCCCTCGTGCTGACAGCCCTGCGTCCTGCCCTGCCATCCCGGCCCGACTGCCGCCGCCCGGGGCCACAGCATCATGTACGGCACCGCGGAGCCGCTGTACGGCAGGGGCCGCTGCGCGCTGCTGCTCGCGCCGCTGCCGGCGTTCAAGCACCTGGCGCTGGCGGCGCCCAGCGAGGCGGTGCGCAGCCACAGCCGCGTGGCGCCGCTGCCTGGGTCCACCCTCGTGTGAGTGCGCCTGGCTGGCTGGCTGGCGGCTGGGGCTGTGGTGGCGGTTGGCGGTTGGCGGTTGGCGGGCAGCCACGGGCCGGCCCGGGGGCCAACGGGTGTGTCACCAGGACGATGGGGCGGCGGGGGCGGGCGCTGCTGCGTGGCTGGGTACAGACGGGGCTGGGCGCGTGCCGTGTGCACGTACCGTACGCCCTTACCCGCCGCCCTTCCCCAACCCATCCGCAGGCTGGACCACGTCACGGAGACGCTGGTGGACTGCGACGCCTCGCACTGCCCTTACGCCGAGACCGTGCCGGCGTGGCCGGGCGAGGCGGCGCTGACGCAGCGGCTGGCGGAGGCGGCGCAGGGCCGCGGCGGTGCCGTCGGGCCGGCGGCGCTGCTGCAGCCGGGCGACGTGCCCGGCGGCGCCGGTGCCGGCAGCGGCGCGCTCGGCACCGCCGCAACACCGCCGCCGGCGTGGGCTGCCAACGGCAGCGCCGGCGGCGGCGGCGGCGGGGGGCTGGGCGTGGTGCTCGCCAACATGGTTCCGGTGCTGGGGCTGAGCCCTCTGTCGGTGGGCGTCAACGCCTTCGTGACGCGGCGGCAGCAGGCGCGAGCGGTGCGTGGGGCGGTGGCGGGCCGGGGCCGCAGGGGCCCTGGCGGCAGGGGCCGGGGCCCGGGGCGGCCGGGGCCCGGGGCGGCAGGGGCGCAGGCCGCAGCCCGGCGGGCCACAGGCCTTGGCAGCCCGGCGGGCCAGGCCTTGGCAGCGGGCCGCAGCTTGGGCTGTACGGCCGGTGGCATGGGGCTGGAGGGCGAGCCAGCCGCCGGCGCGAGCAGCCCCTGTGTGTTGACGCCCCAAGGCGGCAGCGGCGGCACTTGCCCTCACGCACACCCCACGGCGCGCAGCTGCGCGGCCCCGAACGCAGCGGCGGCAGTCCCTCTGCCGCCAGCCCGCCCTGGCACTCGGGCTCCCCGCCCGCACCCCGCCTCCCGGCCAGGTGGCCCGCAGGCGCCCTGGCCGTGCTTTGCGCGTGCGCCCCACGGCGGCACTAACCCGCTCCCCCCTCCCTCCCCCTCCCTCCCCTCCCCTGCCACCCGCAGGTGGCCTGGCTGCGCCGGCTGACGGCACCCGACACGCTGTGGCAGCTGGTCACCTCGCCGCACGCCCCCGTGGCGCCCTTCCGATACGAGCACCTGGCGCCCTCCTTCCGAGCCGCCTGGGCCGCCGCCGGCTACGCGCCCGGCCCGCTGGGCGAGTACTTGGAGCTGGCGGCGTCCGTGTGGTCGCACCCCAACCTGCTGGGCTTCCCGGAGGGCCTGCAGGTGCGTTGACCGTTGACCGTTGACCGCGCCGCCACCCCGCCGCGCAGCGCCGCCGTGAGAGGCGGCACCCTGGCGCCGATCCTGGCACGCCGCGCTGCCCTTTTTCCCCCCTTTCGCAACCTCTACCCATTTTATAACCCCCCCCCCGAGGGGCCCGACATCACAAGCAGAAGAGGCGACACTCGAAACCGGATTGCGCTACTGACCGTCACCGCAGCCTAGCGGGCTTGAGCCAGCGCGCTCACCATCCCAACGCCGCACACCCCTCCCCCGTCCCCGCCGCCCCCGCCGCCCCCGCAGCGCCTGCTGCACTACCGCGCCGGGCTGCACGCAGCCGCCTTCGCGCTCTCGTCCACCGACCGCCCCATACCCGCCATCATCGCCGAGCTGGCGGAGACGCTGGACGCGCACTTTGGGCCCTCGGCGCCGGGGTGCGCGGGGGCCCCGGACTGGGGCTGGGGCTGGGGCTGGGGCTGGGGCTGGGGCTGGGGCTGGGGCTGGGGCTGGGGCTGGGGCTGGGGCTGGGGCCGGGGCCGGGGCTGGGGCTGGAGCGAGCATGGGCGGCTGGGGATGAGGTCGTGTGGGGAGCCGGGGCGAGCATGGGGGGCTGGGGAGACGGCGAGGGCCGGCAGCAACGGATGGGCCGCCGGGTCATGGCAACGGGCAGGTGGCAGGGGCTGAGGTGGCGGCCGGTGCGGCGGCACTCGGCCCCGGCCCCTGGGCGGCGCCGGGGTGCAGCCGCCCGCAAGGTCCCGACGCAACCGGACCGGACCGGACGGAACTCGCGCCGCGCGCCGCCGCAGGTACGGCACGCTCCGGCTGCAGTACATCACCTCCATCGGCCGCGACGACCTCCTGGCGGCGCCCTCGCCGCCGCCGCCGGCGCCGCCCGCCGGCTCCTCGGCGGCGGGCCGCGGCGGCGGCCGCGGCGCCGCGGCGCCGCCGACGCGGCACTACGTGGCCAAGACCGTCGGCGCGGCGGTGGGCTGCCTGGGGGTGGCGGCGGTCATGGCGGCGGTCGCGCTGGCGGCGCGGCGGCTGTCGGCTCGCGACGGGTGGCGGCGCACCGCCGACCCGGGGGTCGGCCCCAAGACCACCCTGGTACGTGGGACGCGGGCTTGGTGCATTGTGCGCATGTGTGTGTTGTTGTGTGGGTTGCGCCATGGCGTGGCCCGTGCTCGGCCACCCCTTGCCGGGCGCTGCGACGCTCGCATCCCCCCTACCCTCATCGCTGCTGCCCCCCCCTGCCCCCCGCCCTGCCCCCCCCTGCCCCACGCCCTGCCACACGCCCTTGCTGCGGCCCTACGCCCCTGCCCGATGCCTCAGGTCGTTACGGTGAGTCCCGGCCAGTGCCCATCTCCGCAGCCCCGCGCGGCCCAGGGTCTGTGGGTACTGTGTCTGAGCCGCATGTGCGCCGCCCTGTGTGCGGCCCCGCCGTTGCCCCGAGGGCGGTGCGGCGAGGGGCGCCGCAGCCCATGGGCCCGTCGGTGCCCGCTGCCTGCGGCATGCTTGAGTTTGATGTCAAGATTGGAGTACCACGTGTGTTCCAGTGTTAGGTAGCACAGAACCCCACACGCGCGTGTGTGTGTGTGTGTGTGTGTGTGCCTCACATGTGTGGCCCCCCGCCATGTGTTGCCCGATCAGGACATCGAGGCCTCCACGGTGCTGTGGGAGGAGCTGCCGGCCGCGGTCATGGACGCGGCGCTGTCGTTGCACCACGGCTGCACGCGGACGCTGCTGGCGCAGCACGGCGGCTACGAGAGCGTGACCGAGGTGCGGCGGGGGCGGGGGGAGAGGAGGGGGAAGGAGGGGTACGGTACGTGTGTGTCCGGACTTAGAAACAAAGTATGTGGGGGGGAATAGGTGTTGGCGCGATGGCGCAGCACGCCGGCTTTGGGAGCCTGGCAGAGGACCGGCGGCGGAGGCTGGGGGCGGGGAGAGGAGGCGGGGGGGAAGAAGCGGACAGAGGGGGGAGCAGGGGAGCGGGTACGTGTGTGCATGCGGGCGTGGGGCGCGGCGCTTTCTCAGGACCGGAGGGCACGCCGTGCAGCCCCCGCCTCCTTCCCTCGGGCCCGCGCCCCTCCTCCCCACGCCCCTCCTGCCCGCGCCCCTGCGGCCCCCAGGGCGACTCGTTCACCGCCGCCTTCCACACCCCCGAGTCCGCCATCAGCTTCTGCCTGGCGCTGCAGGTGGGGCCGCAGCGCGGGGCGTATGCCACGGCGGCGGCGGCGGCTGGTGATGCTTACCGTGACATGAATCGCTATATGACGTGCACATGCTTATCGTAGCGTTTTTTACGGTACGGTACTGGCAGTATGAGAGGAGGTTGGCAGCCTATGCGGTGGCAGAGCGGGGCCCGGGCAGTGCGGCGGCCACCTCGCTCTGCAGCACTCTGTGTGTGTGGGGGGGGGGTGGGTGGGTGGGGGGGGCGGCTGCCCTGACGCCGCCCCGCGGCGCCGCCACGGCCCGCCCCCACCCCCCGCACCAACGCCCGCTAACCG
The DNA here is from genome assembly GCA_001662425.1 of Chlamydomonas sphaeroides. NCBI lineage: Eukaryota > Viridiplantae > Chlorophyta > Chlorophyceae > Chlamydomonadales > Chlamydomonadaceae > Chlamydomonas > Chlamydomonas sphaeroides. The sequence continues at coordinate 62,006 of BDDC01000240.1, read as the reverse complement.
CCAACCGCCAACCGCTCAGGCCCAGATGATGGACCTCAACTGGCCGCAAGAGCTGCTGCAGCACGACGCCTGCAGGTGGGCGGCCCTGCCCCTCTGCCAGAGTGAAGTAGATGCATGACGGCCGCATCACGTCATGTGACGGGCGCGCAAAGCATCGTTAGCCTTCCAGGGAGGAGGCGTGCATGGGCGGCCCCGCCTGCAGGCGGGCCCGAGGGGCGCCAGGCGGGCGGCCTTGCAGCGGGCAAGGCCCAGCGCCGGCCCTCGGCGACCCCAGCTCCCCCAGGACCCCTGCTGGCAGCCGAGCGCAGCGGCCGCCCCTCCCCCTTCCCCCGCTCGCCTGCCGCCCGCCCCCCCTGCCACATGCACGCACTCGTCAGCGCCAGCGGGGCCGCATCGCCCCCCTTCCAACCCCACGACGTCGCCCTGGGGCACCTCCCCTCCCCCGCATGCGCCTGCCTGGCCACTGCCCGCCCGCCCGCCTGCACCCCGTGGCGGCGCAGCCCGGCCCCCTCCACACCGCTACAGCCCCATGCGCGCCCGACGTGACTCACTCGGCCCTCAAAGCCACGTCGCTCGTCACGACTGCCACGCTTTCCCGCCCTTGCCCCCTCCCCTCCCCTGCCCGCCCAGGCCCCCTCCCCTGCCCGCCCCTGCCCCTCCCCATGTCCTCGCCACCGCTCTGCCCATCCACACACCTTTCCCCCTCCCCCTTCCCTCCCCAGGCCCGTGCACGTAGTGGCGGCCAAGCGCCTGCGCAGCCTAGCCAACAAGGCCGCCGCTCGCGCCGCCGCCGCCGCCGACCTGGAGTCCATCACCGGCCTCCCGGCGCCCGACCCCTCGCCGCCGGGGCCCATCAGCACCTTCAGCCGCACCGCCAAGCGCCTCGACGCGCTGTCGGGCCTGTCCACGCGAATGCTGCGTGGCATCTCGTTCGTGACCGCGCAGCGCTTCAGCTCCAACCCGCCAATGCGCGGCGGCAGCGGCGGCAGCGGCGTCAACGCCGCCGCCGGCAGCGGCGTCGCCAGCCAGCTGGCGCTGGCGCTGGCCGGCGGCAGCGCGGTGGCGGCGGCGGCGGCCGGCGGCAGCGGCACCTCCGGCCGGCGCGTGTTGGCGTCGATGGCGCCGCCGCTGCGGCCGGCGTCCCTGGGCCTGGCGTACGCGTCGTCGTCGTACGCTTATATTGCTGGATCCGGCGACAGCCGGCTTTATGACCGCACGTCCCCGGGTCACGCCGCCGGGGCGCTGGCGGCGCCGTGGCAGCGGCCGCCGTCGCTGAGCGGCGGCGGCGGCTCCGTCACCGGTGGCAGGGTCCGCGCGGCCAGCTCCTCGCTGCTCCACATCGAGGATCTGCTGCTGCTGGAGTCCCAAGTGGCCATATCGCCGGCGGCGACGGCGCCGGTGCCGTATGTGTCCACCTCCGCCGCCGTCGAGGGGCTGGCCGCGCCGCCGCTGGCCGGACTCCGGCCGGCGGCGCCGCGGCTGCCGCCGCGGCCGCACAGCCTGACGGCATGGCCGCCAGCGGTGCACGGAATGGATGCCGTGGACCTGGCGGCGGCAGCGGCGGCGCTCGACGGCAACTCCGGCTCGGACACGGCGGCGGCGGCGGCCACGGCGGCTGCGGCGGCGCCGGCGTTGCCGCTGCCGCTGCCGCCGCTGCATCTGCCGCTGCCGCTGGCGGGCTACTTCCCGGCCACGCGCGCGATGCGGGAGCGGCTACGCGCCTTTTCGACGGTCAAGGAGGAGCCGTCGGGGCCGCTGCCGCCGCAGCCGGCCGCGCTTCTGGCGATCCGGCGCACTCAGAGCAGCAGCGCCAGCACGCCGATGCACGCGCTGGCGGCGATCAACGGCAGCGGCGGCGGCGAACACGTCAGCGGCGGCAACGCCGGCGGTTGGTACAGGAGTTCGGACCTAGTGGAGCTGCCGTCTGCGGTGCTGCCCCCCGCCGCCGCCCCCGCCGCCGCCGGGGCAAGCGCCTGGCCGCCGGCGCCCGTGCCCGAGATCGAGCCGGCGGAGCAAGGCGGCGCGAGTCCCAGCTGGCCGTCGGGCCCCGTGCCGTCACCGCTGACGCCGGCGGCGACGCCACTTCCCCAGGAGGAGGACGCGGCGGCGCCGCCGCCGTCGCTGCCGCCAGTGTCTTGGGAGCGATCCGCCAGCGCAGCGCTCGACCTCCACAGCCCCGACCCCTCCGCTGCCCTGCCGGTGGCTGGCGGCGGCGGCGGCGGCGGCGGCGGCGGCGGCGGCTTGCGCCGTCCGCTTAGCAACCTGTTGCGCCGCTTCCGCCGCTTCGGCGGCGCCGCCGAGTCCGGCTCCGCCACGCAAGCGTCCAGACCCAACGACGCCGCTGACGCCGGCGACGGCGGCCGCGCCGTCAACGTCTGGCGCGAGGCCGCCGCCACCAGCAACGGCACGCCGCCGCCGGCGGAGCGCGTTGCGGCCTTCACGCACCCCCTGTGGGAGACGGACAGCCGCGCCAGCAGCCGCTCGCGTTCCTCGCGCGACCGCGAAACCACCATCACCTGCAGCTCCGGTGGACACCTGCATGAGGGCGGCGGCGCCGCTGGCAGGGCGCTGGCGCTCCTGCACCATGCCAACCGCCGGCGGCGCCGCTACGGCGGCGGCGGCGGCGCCGCCGCCGGCAGCCGGATGCCGTACACCTCGGCCGCCACGTACGGCAGCGAGCTGAGATCCAAGTGGAGCGAGCTGCCGTCGGGCATGGGCGTCGAGCCGGCGGCGGTGGGCGCGGTGCTGGTGTACCGCGGCTTCCGGGTGAGCGATGCTGCCTGCTTCGCCATGCAACACATAGTTGCAGCGGTGCGCACATCCGTGTGCATGTAAAGTGGTTGTGCTCCAGTGTCACGGAGAACAGAACAAGGGTTGTGTGTGCATACGCGAGTGTGCATGCGTATGTTCTCGTCCGCAGCATCCGGGCGAGCAAGCCCGGAGGCTGGACAGTTGGCGACGGGGCTTGCGGGCCCCAGCGCGGCACTGGGGGTGCCGAGCACTGGTCCCACGCACCAAGGGGCCGACTGCGCCTGCTCGCCGCCACCCCCGCGCCGTGCAGCCCGCGTGCTCGCTGCCACCCCTCCCTCCCATCCCCCCTCCCCTCCTCCTCCTCTCCCCTCCCGCCAGGTGCGCTGCGGGCTGCACAGCGGCCTGGCGGAGGCGGCGGAGCTCAACCGGGCCCACCCCAGCGGCCGCACCCGCTACAGCGGCCCCCTCCTGCTGGGAGCCAAGGCCGTGTCGGACGCGGCGGACGGGTGGGTGGCTGCACAGCGACCCTCTCTGCGCCTCTGCGCTTGCTTGTGTTCGTGTTTCGAGTCCCTCTCAAGTACCACGCCCCGCGCGGCACGCCCTGGGCTGGTGACGCGTCGGCGGTGCGTCGAAGGCGGGGACGCGTCCGTGTGCACCGGTTGGGGGACACGGAGCCCAGCGCCACCTGGAAGGAGCTGCGTCCGCGGCGCCCGCAGCCCGCGTACCCATGTGTTGCTTACCTGGCGCCGGTGATGTGTGGTAGCGGTGTAGCGTGCGTCCACGGACGGCCAGTGCGCGCACCTAACGGCCCCGCGCCAGCGCCAGCGCAAGCCCCTGCACCGAACGCCGGACCCGCGCATCCCCACGCTGCCTACCCCTTTCCCCCGCCCCCCTCCTCCCTACGCCCTTTCCCCCCTCCACCCCGACACCGCAAACCCCTACACCTCCCCTCCCCTCCAATACTTCCCCCTCCCCCTCAATCCCTCCCCTCCTTCCCCTCCCCTTCCCTCCCCCCAGCGGCATGGTGTTTGCCTCGGTGCAGGCCGTTGGCCGCAGCGCACCGCAGTTCCTGGCGGGCGCCGTGGTGGTGTGGCGCATGGGCGACTATGTGCTGGGAGCGCCGAGGTGCGGACAGGCGCTCGTGCCGCCCATAATGGAAAGCATGCATGTATGCTACATACCGTACCGTGCCGTACATGGGTATCGTACCGTATGACGTCATAACATGTCACATGGTGCATGCTCACGAGCGCATGGGCGCCCGTGGTGTGGCGCATGGGCGGCTACCCGTACGTGCCGCGGCGTGCCACGCTGCGCGCTTCTTGGGGCGCTGAGCGGCGAGGGCGCTGCCTCCCCCCTGCGGCGCACGCGACCCGCCTGCCCGCCCCGCTGCCGACGACGCCGCCAAGCACCGCTGCCGAGCACCCACACGCTCGCATCGCTCCCCTCCCCCTCGTCCTCCCCCACTCACGCCGTCCGCGTCCCTCCCCCGTTCCCCCTCCCCCTCCCGCTCCCCCTGCCATCCCGGCCCGCACAGGCTGCCCGCCACGCTCTTCCAGCTGTCCAGCCCCTCGCTGGTGCTGCGCGCCGCGCTGCACCGCCCGCTCACGCGCATCCACATGCCGCTGGGCATAGGTGAGGCGGGCCCCGCCGGCCGCCTGCTCGCGCAACATGCTACTTGTTGGCGCCGTGTGTGTCCAACTTGTAGGGCCGAATCAGAGTACCACCCATGTGTGTGTGTGTGCCGTATGTGCCCAGCAACTGTGCGCTCAGGTCGCTCGCGCCGTGTTGTCGCCGTGCCGTGTCCGTCGAAAGGCGAAACGGCCCGCAGCCGCACCCATGCGCCGCTCTGGGCACCGGTCCGAGACCCAGCTGGCACTTGGGCGCTGGCGGCAGCCAGTGACAGAGGCATCGTGCCCCCCTCCCCCTCTCCCCCTCTGCCCGGCCCCTCTGCCGCGGCCCCCAGGCCTGATGGACGCCCCGCTAGGGCACGTGGCGTGTGCGGTGGCGCAGCTCACCTCGGTCAGCCTGCTGGCGCGGGCCGACCCCGACGTCAGCTTGGAGGCGGCGTGCGTGTTCAAGGTGGGGCGGCCGGGGTGTGTATGCGAGTGAGTGGGGCGCGGCGTGGCGTGTTTCGTCGCCACGACCGCTACGCCGCCCCAAGCCGCGCGGCGCGGCGGCGCGTGTTTCCGTGCCGCATGCCGGTCAGCTGGAGCCACGCGGCAAGCGCGGCGGGGGTCGGGGGCCTCGTGCCGCAGCTCGCACGTGCCGAGTCGCTGAGCTGCAGGTTCCAGTGTTAGGTAGAACAGAAGCTGCACGTGTTGCGGCAGGTGCGGCCGGGCAGGCCGTGTGAGGGCGTGCTGGGCAGGCCGGGCAGGCCGCCGCCGCCCCGCCCCTGCCGGAGCTTGCCTGCTGCAAACGAGGAAGCCACTCCCTCTGCGGCGCGGTCGGCCCCCGGCCCGCCCGCCTGCCTGCCGCGTCACTCCCCACCCCTCTCCCCAAGGCGGCCGGCTCCCCGTGGCGCCCCCTCCGGCACGAACCCAGCCCTCCCTCCCCCGCCCTTTCCCCGCCCCTCCCCGGGGCAGGCGCTGGCCTACCAGCTCGCCCGCCGCCACGGCGGCTACGCGGCCTCACTGGGCGTGCGCCAGGCCGTGGTGGTGTTCCCCAACGCCTACCCCGCGGCGCTGTGGGCGGCGCAGCTGGCGGCGGGGCTGGGCACCCACCCCTGGAGCCGCGCGCTGCTGGAGACGGCCGAGTGCGAGCCGCTGGCGCTTGCGGACGGCCAGGTGGGCGTGCGTAGCTGGAGCCACGTGCATTTCCATACTTGGTTATGTAACTTTGATGAAACCATGTGTGTATGTTGATACCAACGAAGTATGTGGTGTGTGGACCATGACGCATGAGCCAGCCGCGGGCGCTCGCGTCACAGCCAGGCGGCCCCATGGCGGGGACCATGCCCGGGCCTAGGCGCAGCGTCCCATCTCTCTCTGGGTGGGCCCATTGCGGCCAGTGACGCGAGGCACCAGCACACTGGCCCTCAGCTCATCACTTGCCCCTTCGCCCTCGGTGCATTCCCAACTCCCCTCGCCTTGCGGGCTCGAGCCAGCGTGCTGACGTGCATCCCCACACCGCGCCTCCACCTCCCTCCCCCAACTCACAAACAACTCCCCAGCCCCTAGTACGGCGCCCACACCGCACACGTCCCCCCACCGCGCCCCCTGCAGGGCCGGCGGCTGGAGGTGGGCCGCGGCCCGCGCATGCGAGCGCTGGTGCACTGGGGCCCCTCCTCGTGCATGCTGCACCCGCTCAGCGGCCGCCTGAGCTACGAAGGTTAGTCGTGCCGCTCCGTACCCAATCCGTACAGCACGATGACGTTTCAGCCGTACGTGCAACCGTAGATGTCGTACGTGCCCGTACGTAGCATGCTGCTCCCGCCCAGCGGGCGCCTGAGCTACGAGCCTGCGTGTCGCCGGACTGGAGTGGCCGCGCCATGCCTTGCGACAGACTGTGTATTCTTGGACGCGCCTTTTCGTGTTCGAGCGCCTGACGCGTGTGGCGCCGACCCCTGGGACGGCCGCCGCAGGCCCCGCTGTCGTTGAAGCCATGCGCTTCCTCGCCGGACTGCCCAACAACACCGTCGCCGCCACGCAAGCGGCTGCTTCCTCGCTGCGGCGCTACGTACCGCCCGGCGGCGCAGCCGTCGTCACCGCCACCACCGCCACCGGTAGCGGCGCCGGCCGCGCCGGCGGCACCGCCGCCGGCGACGGGCCGCCGCGGTCCGCCCGCGGCGGCGCGCTGGCTTCGTCGGTGCCGCACAGCGACGCCAGCGGCGGCAGCGGCGGCGCCTCGACGGCCATGCACGGCCGCCGGGCCCCGTACGACAAGATCCAGCACGACAGGTCGTCCGTACCGCACGGCGGCCTGCAGTCCATTATGGTGATGCGGACGCAGTCCCTGGCGGCGATGCGGCTGTCGCCGCTGCTGGACGGCTCGGCGCCGAGGCCCGCCAGCGGCGGCGGCGCCGCCGTCAGCACGCCGAGGACCCGAGCCAGCAGCACGGGCATCGTGGCGGCGGTCGCGTACGCACACCGAGCCGCCGCCACCGCCGCCACCGCCGCCGCGAGCGCGGCACGCGCCGCCAGCGCACGCGCCCGGTCGACGCTGTGGTCGCCGCCGCCAGGCGGCGGCGGCGGCGGCGGCGCCGCCGCCACCGCCCGCACACTCCGGCCGCCGTCGCCACATCCGTGGGAACACGCCGGCGGCGGCGCCGCCACCCCGCGGGCCTCACCCACGCTGGACCTCGGCGCCGCCGCCGCCGCCGGCCACAGCGACTACGGCGGCGCCGCTGTCTTTGAACGCAACGCGTCCATGCAGCTTGTCGACCTGTCTGCCAGCGGCGACGGCGGCGTCATTAAATGGCATACCTCCGGCGGCGGTGGCGGCGGCGGCGGCGGCATTCCGAGCCAGCTGCTGTCGTCGTCGCTGATGCTGGCGGGGCCGCACGCCTACGCCGCCGCCGCGGCGTCGCGCGGGGAGACGGGCAGCCGCCTCGTGAGCTGGGTGGACCAGGGCCCGCCACTGGCGTCGGCGCCGCCGCCGCCGGCGGGCGCGGCGGCGCAGGGCGACCTCCGCCAAGCGCCGGCCGGCGGAGCCCTGCATGCAGTGGGGTCGGAGGCACCGGACGGGGGATTGGGCGGTACGAGCGACGGCGGCGCCGGAGGTTCGGCTGGCGGCGGCGAGGCAGCGGCGGAGCCAGCGCTGCAAGCGGAGCGAGCCCAAAGCAGCAGCCGTCCCGTGCCCTCACCCGGTGGCGGCGATGGTGGGGCCGGCGGCGGCGGCGGCCGGCGGCGCCCCCCGTCCAGAGCCAAGTCCTTCACGTATGGCGCCTACGGGGTGGCGGCGGCACCGCCGACGCCTCTGGCGCCGACGCCGACGCCGTCGCTGGCGGCGCCGTCGCCGTCGCCGCTGCTGGCCTCGGACCCGCCCATGCACCCGACTCGCATCCAAGACACCTTCGGCGATGGCGCCGCCAGGGCTTCGGACGCTCGCGACCGGACCGACAGAGGCGCCGGCGGTGCCGCCGCCGCCGCCGCCGCTGCCACCAGCCGCATAAGCCGCTCCTTCACGTTCCGCAGGTCGCCGTTGGCGGTGTCCTCCTTTGCCGGAGACCCCACGGCTTCCACACCGCCGCCGCTGCCGTCGCCGGACGCCGCCCAGCCCAGCGCCGCCGCCATGCGTGCCGCCCAGTCCCTGCGGCAGCGGCCCGCATCCGGCCGGGACCGACGGTCGCTGCTGCTGCTGTCGCAGGCCGCCGCCGCGGCGGCGGCGTCGGCCGCCGCTGAGCCAGCGCTCCCGTCAGGGCCGCTGCCGCTGGCCCCGAGATCCGGCTCCAGCATCTCCCTCGCCTACATCAACTTGCAGCCGGTGGAAGGCCGCGTCGCCGCCTTGTCGCCGCCGCCGCGGCCGCCGGTGTCGACGCGGTCCCGCAGCCGCCTGTCTGTAGACGCCCTGCCGTCGCCGCCGCCGCCGCCGCAGCAGCAGCAGCATCCCCAACCTCAGCAGCCGCAGGCGGCGGCAAGCTCCCTGCGCAGCGGCGGCAGCGCCTCAATCGACTGGCGGCCGCCGCCGCTGGATCTCAGCGCCACCCGGCCCAGCCCTGGCGGCGGTGGCGGCGCCGCTGCCGTGTCCGCCAGCGGCAGCGCCGCGCGCCTGACGTCGAGTACGCTGCCGTCGACGTCACTGCCGCCGTCGCAGATCCTTGACGGCGCCGACGGCCGCGGCAGCGGCGCCGTCGGCTCCTGCTCTGCCCGCAACGACGGCAGCGCGCGCATCAGCGCCAGCTCCCAGCAAACAACGGCGGCCAGCGCCGTCGCTGCCGCCGCCGCCAGCGGCGGCGGCGGCGGCAGCTTCTTACACCGAGTGCGCCGTACAATATCCCGCACGCAGATCCGGACCGGCAGCACAAACTCCCTGCAGGGAGGCCCGGCCTCGCCCGCCGTCACCGCCGCTGCCGCCACTCCAACCGGCACGCCAGGCGGCTCCGCCGTCGACGCAGCGGCGCCGCCGCCGTCGACGGCCGGCAGCGGCGGCGGCGGCCAGCGCCACATGTCTCGGTCGGGGTTGGTGGACGGCAAGCTGCCGACGCTGCCGGAGGCATCCAACGGGTCTGTCTTGCGCGAGATCAACCACCTTCGCATCAGGCTCGTCCCGCTGCGGCTGCGCGGCGGCGGCCCGGCGGCCGGCGGCCGCAGGGGCGCGCAGCCGCCCGGCGGCGGTGGCGCCGCCGCCGCTGAGGCGGAGGTGGACGGGCCGGCCGAGGGCGGCGAGGCGGTCGCGCCGGCGGCGGCTGCGGAGGCGGCGACGCTGCCGCAGAGCTCCGAGGCGGCGCAGGTGAGGGCGCGTCGCGTCTCTCGAGGCCATTCGTGACCCGCACACGACCTCCACAGCGCCCCAGGCCGGCCCGTGCTCAGGAGGAGGTGTCCAGGCGCGGCCCTGCGCCCTGCGCCCTGCGCCCTGCGCCCTGCGCCCTGCGCCCTGCGCCCTGCGCCCTGCGCCCTGCACCCTGCGCCCTGCGCCCTGCGCCCTGCGCCCTGCGCCCTGCGCCCTGCGCCCTGCGCCCTGCGCCCTGCGTCCTGCGCCCTGCGCCCTGCGCCCTGCGGGGCGGGGCGTGTGTGTGCAGCTAGCGGGCACTCTGCTGCTGCGGCCATCCCGCCCGGCTCCAACCCGAGCTTCACCTCATCCCCATCTCCCCATCCCCCAACCTCTCACCTCCGCCCCGACCCTCGCTCTGTGCCCCTTGACCCGTCCGCAGGTGTACCGCGTGCTGCTGCTGCCGCCGCAAGCGCCGCCCCCCTCCGCGCCGCCGTCCGCAACGACGTCCAGGACGCTGCCGCCGCCGGCGTCGCCGGCGCAGCGGCCCAGCGGCACGCGCTCTGGCGACGGCGGCGCCGCCGCATCGCGGGCTGCCGAGGCGGCCGAGACGCTGGGCCTGACAAACGAGTACCTAACGGACTTTGCGGACTTGTGCGACCCTGCGCTTGCCGAGATGTGGGCGGGCCACACCGGCCGCAGCCTGCTGTGCGAGCGGCCCATCCTGGACGCGACCGCGCTGCGCGCCGCGCTGGCGGCGCAGGAGTCGCGAGCTGAGGTGTACGCGCGCGACGGGTTTCTGTTCTGAGGTTTCGGTTATTGAGGTTTTAGTGCTGGGGCGGCCAGCTTGCCGCGCGAAGCTGGCGTGGCCACGCCACGCCCTGGCTGCTCGTGCGGGCTCGTGTGCATTGGTTATAGCTGGGCTTTGGTTGTGGCTGGGCTTTGGTGATTGCTGGGCATGAGACGCATGCGAGGGGTTGCGGCGCGCGCTGCGCTGGGGGATGGGCGCCGTGGTGTGCTGCTACGCGAGTGCGCTAGGTGTCCGGCAGGCACGCACAATGGGCGGCTCCCGAGCGGCGTGCGGCCAGGTGGGTTACCGGCACAGTGGGCGTGCGAGCATGGTGTGTGCTGTGTAGGGCGGACGGGCGTCCCGCCTCGGACAGCTGTGCACTAGGAACGCGGTGCTGTGTGGCGGTCAGCGGCACGCCCCCCATGTTGGAGGTCGGCGCTATCGCCGTGGCGACGTTGCGCCTGCTGCCATATGCATCCAGCGCGAGCCGCGGTGTCGGCAGGAATGAATGCGTGCCTAGGCGACATAGCTCGGCCCAAAGCCCGGCGCTGCTGCTCGCTACCGCTGCCTGCTGCTGCCTGCTGCTGCCTGCTGCAGCATGCGAGCGCGCGCCGCCGCAAGCGTTGTCTGCTCGCCGCGATCTTTGCGCGCTGTTGCTGTCGTGCATGGGGGTCCGAGTGCGGTCATAGTACTGGGTTTGGCGAATGTAGCACAGTGCGGCCACTGGGCGGCGAGGGGCGCATGTGGCAGCTGGCTCCCGCGTGGCTGCCGCTCGAATGAAAGGTGGGCCAGAGGGGTTGGCGGCACCCCATCCCGTGATCATGCACCCACAGCTCCGCGCCGATGCGCTGCAGGGTGCCAAGTGGTGGGATTCTGCACTTGCGATGGAATGAAGCACGCCGCCCGGGCTTTAACGAGCCGGGGGCAGAGCACACATGTGTTGAGGTGTCGCGGTTCGTTGCGAGCTAGTGCGGCGCGGCGATCGGCGGCAGATGCTGTGGCCTAGGGGAGGAGCGGCGCGCGCTTGGGACTGCGATGGATGCGGGACTGCGGGGGGTTTCGGGACCGGCTGCCGGCGGGCGCACTGGGGGTCCCGACCGGGGTTGCGGTTGTGCTGGGAAACGGCTGGGGTTGCGGTTGCGTCGAGGCGCAGCTACGCTCCCCGGGCTGCGGGGATCGTGGCTTGCGGACACCCGGCAACGGACACCCTCGCGTGTGGTGGCGGGGGGGGGCGGCGGGGCACGTGGCCCTGGGGTAGTGAGATAGGTTGCGTGTGGGTGTGGGGTGGGCCAGGGCCAGGGGCCGGTGGTCACCTCCGGGCCGTCGTCGCCCGGCGTGCGCTGTGGAGTAGCTAGGGCCGGCGCCAGTTAGGCACGCGACGGCTGACGGTGCGTGCTGCTCGGCTGTCGCACGCGATGTCGGCACTGCCGTACGCAGGAGGTCGTACGTTTGTCGTGCAAACGAGTGCCGCGTGTGCTCGCAGACCGTGGCAGCGCGCGTGTGGCGCGGCCTGCAGCATGGCTTGCTGCGACCTGTGCCGACTGCGGCCCCCGGGCACCGCTGTCGTGACGCGAGCATCAGTTGCAAACCTCTGGCGCTGCGCGGCTGGCGGGATGGTGCGTGGCGGCTTGCTCATCGTCTCTGCGCCTGACCCTGGGAGTTCACTCGGTCGAAGCCAAGCGCTGAGCTAATGCAACACGGCATGACCCGCTCGGGCCTGACACTCGTCGTGGAAGCAGGCGCGGGGTATTGTCGAGGCATTATATAACCGTTGACGACTGAAACCCGAGCGCACATATCTTGATGCAGTCTTTCTGTGCAGCCGCCTGTTGCGTTTGTGGAGTAAGCATCGCGCTTTCTCGCAAGAGCGGGTGCACCAAGGCATGGGCAGCTGATCGCCAACGACCCGCGAACTGCAGACCCTGCAAAGTGTGCAATCCCACTGCCAGTCCTCATACGGCTGCCGATGTGCATAGCTTACTGAGTGTGCTGCAGATATTGCCATCACAGCCACACGCGTCACCAGAGTTCACCAAGTGTTTCGAGCCAAGTTACACACAACAAACGTCTTGCGCCCTCTTCTCCACAGCAGAAGCTGTATCAGCCTTTGTCGCTGCCACTAGGTCGTCGCCATGGTGAAGCTCGCCTTGTCTGCGTTCCTCGCCGCCTTGCTGGCAACTGTTGTATCACCCTCACCAATTGACCCCACGGTCATCTCGCGCGCCACGTTCGCTCTATGCCAGGTGCGCGCGGGGGATAACAGGGGGAAGGCCAACGGCTCAGCGGGGCGGTGGGGCCTGCCTCCTTCTCGTCAAGCAACGCAGCCTTCATATTGGTGAACTGTAGCCTAATTCAGCTTATCGATGGCTCTTCAACTCGAGCACAGCGCACTGGGCTCTCGAATCGTTTTCAGTGCGCTTTGCTTGTACGCATTCACGAACTATTGCAACGAAGGGCTTCCTTGAATGACCGTGCTTAGCTGCCCGGCTCTCACGCTCTAAGCTGGACGACGAGCATCGTTCGCTTATGCGCTGCAGCTGTACCTTTTCATATCCACACGCTTGCAGGCCCGGTGCTCGCATGTCGTGCCTGCACGGGCATGGCAGTTCTGCTGTGCACATCCTCAACATGCTGCAACCGCCCGTTACCACTTATACCGTCTCCCTTCGCTCCACCCCTCGCAGGGTGCGAGCTCGACCGCCAATGGCAGCGCTGTCCTCGCGTACCAGCCCAATGACTCCGCGGCGCCCCTGACGCTGGATCTCACGGTGATGTGAGTCACGGCACGGCGCGGCAAGACCCCAGTAGCGGGCAGCGGGCCGCTGCCCAAGCCCAGGCCTCCCTGCTTCCGCAAGGCCGCACCCTTGATACCCAGCGGCAGCTCCCCGCCTCGCACCGGCGCCCTGCTGACGTTCCTGCGTTGCACATCGGCGCCTTGCATACGTGCGGCGACCCCAGGGGCCCCACCAGCGGCAAGTCGCTCAACATGGTCGCAATCACGCTCTTCAACCGCACAACCAACATCGACGGCACGGTCGTCGAGACGACCATCGCGCAGCTCTTCCCAAAGGCAAGCATCCCCCCCGCCCCTCCCGCGCGTAGCCCGGCTACGCTATGCGTAGGGTGCCCTAGTTAATTATTAAATTGCGGTATGTAGGGGTTATGTACTCTTCAAATAGAAGATGGGCCATAATCCTTTGCCATGGACACGCAGGCCCTTGGGGAAGCTGCTAGCTCGTCCTGCTGCCGCACCTCACCTCGCCCAGCAGGGCACATGCCGGCTGTCGTGGTGCCCTTGCATGCGCTCCTGCAGTCGGCCTGCCGCTGCGCTGACACGCTGTCCCATTGCCTGGCGGCCTCCATCCTCCATCCGCCCGCCCTGCGCAGAACTCCGGCCCGCCGCTTCTGTCTGCTGCCAAGCCGACCAAGATCGCAGCAAAGACGACGTGGTCTAGCACGATAACCTTCACCGTCAACGGCGAGATGCTCAAGTGAGTAGGTTGGGGCAGTAACATGGCATGCGGCAGCCGTATGCTCGTTTGCAGAAGCGCAACCCTAGAACCCTGCACGTGAGGCGCTGCTCGCCAGCGCCGCAGGCAGCCGAGGCGCGTGTTCCGATACACAGCAGACACACGGCACATGTTGCCCCGCTGCCTGTCGTAACTGGAACCCCAACCCAACCCCGACCACAGGTGGTACGACACGGCTGCTGTGCCCATGACCCTACCCCCCACGGTGCTCCAGGCCTTCCACGATGCCATGGGACCCACTGGAGCCGCCAAGGTGAGCGCTGCGGTACGCCTGCCGTGCCCACCCCTGAGGCACGTACCGGTACCCTGACCGCCGCCGCACCAACTTGCCCTGAATCCCCACCCACCCTGCCCCCACCCCAGGCTTACGTCAAGATCCACACCGAGGCCTTCGCCAACGGCGAGCTCGAGGGCCAGCTCAGCTGCGGCTACCAGTGCTACGCTGTCGGCCGCCGCTCCGCCGCCGAGCAGCAGGAGGGCAGCGAGGTGCTCCAGGTTGCTGCTGACGAGCGGCCAGGCGGCGTGGCGGACCGTCTGGCGCGCTCGGCGGCGCGGCGCCAGGCCAAGCACGCCCACCGCGCGGCTCGCCGCCAGCGCGCGTAAGCGTGGCGGCAGCGGCGCGTGGCACTTGCAGTGCATGGCTTACATGTGAACGGGGTCCTGCAGGCACCGTGACGACGAGGCTGTTCACGGATATTTGGCATCCGTGATCGCTGTACGGCGTTGCCGCGGCGATTGGATGTCCCTGAGCGCGGCTGCGGCTGCAGCGCGTCGAGTTGCTGTGACAATGTAGCGAGGGCGCCTTTAAGAACCAGCGTGGAGATTATCGGACGGCCTTGTGTCAAGTCGTGGTGATGGCCGCGGCTGAGTGTCAAGTCGTGGTGATGGCCGCGCCTGAGGAGCATGAGGACGGAGCCTTCAACGGAGCTTTCAAGTAACGTAGAAGCACATCATGAGGCATGAACCAAGAAGATTACACGCCGAGTATGTTTATGTGTATGCAGTGGTATGCATGATTGCACCAGTCTATAATTCTGTGCAGTCCGACGAGGGCTGGATATCTGTGCAGTCCGACGAGGGGTATTTAGGGCGGTAATCAGTCAAGGGCGGACGAACGACGGCCCCCGCCGACACAGACGGACGACGGCTCCACACGGGACACTTTAAAGCGTGGCGGCCGGTCTCACCTTCTGGCGCCTGCCGGCATATGGTTGCTACATCTACGAAGACGTGCATTGCGGCATGCCCTCAAGCCTGACGCCAAGGGGCCCCATGCGCAAGGGTGGGCCGCGGAGTGTGTCAGGGTCTCCCTGATGGTGCCTGGGGTCTGTAACTCAATTTGCTCCGTACTTGTTGTCGTACATACGTCGTACGAACGAATCACGCTGACCGTGTGCCCATGCGTGTGAGGCGGCACACACGCTGAGGGGGGGGGTGCCTGACACGTCTGCCGAACTGCTGATGGAGGTCAACCGCTGGGCGGCGTCCCTGCACTCGTCTTCTTGGCACACGTATGGTCCACAGGGCCCGACCCAGGCAGCGGCACACCGTACCCCATCGTGCTAGCCATGGGTATTCCGGGGAGGGGAAGGTCCTGCGCGAGACTTGGCGGTGGGAGGGGCGACTGCGCATGTAGCGCAGGGACGGCAGGGGGATGCCCTAAAGTGACGGCAGGTGTGTGCCCATGAGTGATTCCTGGGAGGACGGGGGCCCTGAGGCATTGTACGCCCAGGAAGGAAGGCAACGCATGAGCGGGGGATGGCCATCGACAAGGCCGCGCCCTGAGAAGTGAGCGTGTGTACAGCATGCTGAGTGTGCTAGCGCTGCGTACGACAGTCGTGCCACGTCACATAAGCGTTACCGGTGTTCACTGGAGGTTTCGAACGTCGCACAATTACACACGAGGGCACATTGAGTACGCTTGCGATTGAAAGTGGAGCTGTCGTTGTCTCTTGCACGCTTTACGAGGCCCTGCGTGCGTTCGCGAAATGGCCAAGACAGTAGCGTTCTTCATGCTGGCGACCCTGGTGACGGTTTCGGCTTCGTTTGCTAGCACACTATCGCCTGCCATCGCTAATGGCACGTTCAAAGCCTGCGCGGTGAGGATCCCGCGGTCCGCCTGGAGCAAGCGTAGAGGACTTCGGCCCTCCTGATCGCCCTAACTGCTGACATCATGGCGAACAAATCTCGCTGCATTTCAGCTTTCATATCTATGTTTAGGTCTCCTTATACCTAAGAGGTCATGCCAACAGCTCGAAGGCGCCGTGGACCCCCCCCCGGCTCTAAATGAGCACAACAAACGCGTCTCTTACAATAATGTCATTTGAGGCCGGTTGCCGCTGTGCTGCGCTCCTTCGGGACCCATGCCGCATGCGCTCGTCAGCACTTGCGGCTACTCATACGCGGAAGCTTGATCCTGTGCAGACATTGCAGCTCAGCTTCTTCGTGTTTCCCAGAGCGCGCTGAGCTGCGCTGTACCTGTCGGTACTGCCACACACTCGGCTTGCGGTCCGTAACCGGGCGCCACCGTGGCCCGCTGCACTGCAGCAGCCCCTGCTGCGATCCACACGCATGCAATCTGGAGGTTGGTGTGTGGTGCCCGTGTCTTCTGTGCACCCCCATGCCTGCCCCTCACCCGCCAGCGGCCCGCCCCGTCCCGGTCTCCTCCCTGGCAGGGCGCCGCCTCCAGCGGCAGTGGCACCACCGGCCTCGAGTTCATGCCGTATCAGTCCTCGTATCCCCTGAGGCTCGACCTCTCGGTGACGTGAGCTGGGCTGTTGGGGCAGAGGCGCATGGCAAACGCCCAGCGGACCCCCCAGCAGCCCGCTGACACCCCTCCGCCTGCGCTCGCGGCGCTCTGCGCACGCGTGGCCGCGCCAGGGTCCCGGCCGGCGGCAAGCCGCTGAACATCAATGCCATCACGCTCTTCAATCGCACGTTTGACGGCACCACCTCCTTGCGGAGAACACCGTCGCGCAGATCTACCCAACGGCAAGCACCTGCGGGGACCTCGCGTGCCTGCGCTAGCGACTGGCACGGATACGTCAGCTAGATACCGAGCCAGGCCCGCTCATCTCGCGCAGCATGTGCGGGCGCTCACGGGCTGTGCCGCTGCCAGCGCCCCTCTGCTCCCCCTGGCCGTCGCGCAGAACGCCGGCCCGCCGCTTCTGTTTGGCGCCAAGACCAATGCCTTCAAGGCCAAGGAGGGCTTGACGTGGAGCATGTCGTTCGCCTTCACCGCTGGCGGCGAGATGCTCAAGTGAGGCGCTGCGTGCCTGTGCTGCTTGCCATGTCCAGGCAGCAGCGGCAGGTGTCCCCTCTACCCTGGCGTCCCCCGCAGCACTCGAATCTAGTCTGATAGAGTCGATACGGTCCATTTAATGAAATCAATCGTGGTTGACTAATTCATTCCAAGATGCGCGGGGGGT